>JAIOTZ010002385.1:0-18664 GCA_023374045.1 Limonium bicolor
TGTTTGAGGAAGATAGGAGATGAGTTGAGAGAGATAGATAATGTATTCTAATGCATTGAGAGTACTAGAGATGGCATTAGAAGAGGGAACTAATGTTGGAGAGAGTTAGAACTAAAATCTGTAGCATAATATGGTAAGGAAAGAAAACTAGGTGAGTGTTGAAGTGAAACTAGGAAAATTATGTGTATAAGTTAGTAAAGAGTTGTGTGATGAATTAGGAAATGAATTAGCATGATTTAGAGTGTTTAAATTGTGTAAAAACATGTTAGGATGTATGTAGGAAGATTGGGGAAACAATGGGTGAAATTAGAATTGAAAAACAAGGTCTGTAGCAAATTCTGCTACCGACCGACCCAGGTCTGGGTCGGACCGTGGGTCGGTCGGAGCTTAAGAAACGAAAATAAACTCTCGGCAAAGGACCGACCCAGGAGCCGTGGGTCGGACGTGGGTCGGTCGGACTCAAATTTTCTGTTGTCGAAGTTTCGCACTTCGACCGACCCAGAGGTGGGTCGGTCGGTGGGTCGGTCGAAGCTTGGACAACAGATCGAAACTCTCGGCAATGGACCGACCCAGAGGTGTATGGGTCGGTCGGAATGGTTCTGGGTCGGTCGGGAGAAATTTCAGAGAACGAAACTTACTGGAATGGACCGACCCAGGGGGTTGGGTCGGTCGGTGGGTCGGTCGACCCAACTTACAAAAAAAAAAAAAAAAAAAAAAAAACTAAATGATTATAACTAGTATATATGTGTATATATATGTATACCACCAATACATATGTATATGTATATGTGTAAGGAGGTGAACCATGGTAAGTAAATGAGAGTAAGTAAATAAAATGTAAGTATAGGAAATGTAAGGGCTTAGTAAGTATGAGTTAGGGAACATAGTACGAGTACAAGTAAAGTAATTGTAGTTAGTTAATCATTCATTTGTATGTATATCTTAGGACTTGGTTTGTGACATCGAAGAACGTTTGGAATCACGTACGACGGTGAACGGTATGAATTCCTCATGCCCCGAATGCTATCATGGCTACTCTGATTTGTGTGTTGTGTGCTAATTGATCACCAATAAAGACAAATGCACGAATCGGAGTTAATGTGCTTACTTGTGAA
The DNA here is from genome assembly GCA_023374045.1 of Limonium bicolor. Lineage (NCBI taxonomy): Eukaryota > Viridiplantae > Streptophyta > Magnoliopsida > Caryophyllales > Plumbaginaceae > Limonium > Limonium bicolor. Next base: position 1,116 of record JAIOTZ010002385.1, read on the forward strand.
TATGTAGTGTTGTATGATGTTGTATACTTTCTTTAAATCTTAGTTTGTATACTTCATGAAATGTATGGATGATATGAATGTGTGTATGTAAGATGTATTGCACTGTGACCGATTGTGATGAGCTGGACTTCTAACTTGTTCCTAACAATCTAACCATCCTAACTAAAAATGGTAATTAAATTGGAATGAGTAGAAGTCCGATATAGTTTCGGCCACGCGTGAGGATGCGGAGTCACGAGAGGTTGGCTCCAATTCCTGACTCTTAAACTGGTCCGCGGCCCAAATCCCTTAAGTGGGTAGCATCCCGGATTAGTGAGTCAAGTAAATCCCGGATGTGGGACGGAGTAGTCCCCAAGGCCGGAGGTCCCGACGACTTGACTTGAGTATAAGTAAGTAAGTAAGAATGAGTAAGTAAAGTAAAAAGAGAAGTAAGTAATTGCAAGTAAGAAGAAGTAAGTAATGAGTAAAAGAGTAATACGCATTCCGATTAACCCGGATGCACAACTTGGCTAACCTTGTGAAGGTAAGTATTGTGAACTCTATTGTATTGTTGCCTTGAAGTGTATGATGTATTATAATGTATGTATGATTGTATGTAAAGCATGTATGCATGAGTAATGAACAAGCATGTTTAGCGGTCGCCAATTAGTCGGCGTACCCTTGCTAGCAATCGGTATATGCGGAGTTTATGCGCAGCAATTTGCTGAGCCCCTTGGGGCACCATTTTTACTACACGCAGGTACTAGAGATTGACGAAGCTGCTGAAGACTTAGTTTATTTTCTTGTCTTCCTTTTGGTTATAAACTTTGAACTGTGATGGGTGTACTAAGTAGTACAGGGCTGTAACTTTTGATTAGCCGGTGTACCACGGGGTACACCTTTTTGGATTTTAATAGAATGGAGTTGGTATAGATGAGTAGATCTAGAAACTCATTCTTTTGGGAAGTGTGGTAAAGGATGTAAAGTAATACTTTAACTACTCGGTGATCCAGGAATGTAAGTAGGTTATGTTATCTTCAGTATGCATTATATTAGTAGCTCGGTACGTATGTTCATCAGACCGTGACTGTATGTATTGGTAGCCTAGCTAGCTGTATGGGCGGTTAGCGGCATTGTTTCACCCGCCGTAGTAAGTAGTAATATTCCGCTGCGAACTCGTAGGATTAACAGGACGATTAGACGGTAAGCATAGGATTAACGGTTGGGGGTGTTACAGCAGGGGGCTGTATATCCCTCGCCCATGGGGCATTGATATTTAACAGCAGGGGGCTGTATATCCCTCGTCCATCAGGACATTTTTAATTTAACAGCAGGGGGCTGTATATCCTCGCCCATAGGGGCATTGATATTTAACAGCAGGGGGCTGTATATCCCTCGTCCATCAGGACATTTTTAATTTAACAGCAGGGGGCTGTATATCCCTCGCCCATAGGGGCATTGATTTAACAGCAGGGGGCTGTATATCCCTCGTCCACCAGGACATTTAAATCTGACAGCAGGGGGTTGTATATCCCTCGTCCATATGGACATTGATATCTGGCGGTGGGGGCCATCTCTCCCAATTGAATTATTCCACTCTTGAGTTATTGGTTCTTGGATCTATCTTATTATTCCTAGTCCTTTGTGACTATCTGAGTCTTTATACTCCAAACGGGAATTGGTTCTAACATCAACAATGGATGCTTACTAACTATGTGGTGTGACTACTTAAGTGGATGACTGTTGGAAGTCCTTTATCTTTGTCTTGTTTTCCTTTCTCTTTAAACTTGATTGTTTTGAAGTGCTTTATCTCTATTTACTTTTAAGAGTTTGTTTCCATGTTACTATTTTGAAGAGTTATGTTTTATAAGTTTGTTTTTGGAGAATTGTACCAGTTCCATTCCAGGGAACTGACCCGCCCCTTTTGGGGGGGCTGCTTGGTTTCATCTTGCAGGTACAAATTGATTTACAGGTGGCCACGAAGAGCATGAGTGATTGGGATGGGATTAGGTTTATGGAGAGTGAATGTATTTATTTATTGTTTTGTTATATTAAGTTTTCTCGAAGTTCAGACCGTAACTTAGTTAATTGTAAAGGTTGTAATTGGTGAGGTTGGTGCCGGGTGTTGGAACCCGATGGTCTGTAATCGCCTTAGAGTTTTATTTCCGCTGTATTTATGGTTAATAGGGGCGTTACACACACCATAGAAATAAGGCCAGTTGCGTGCTGCTCGCGTGACTCTTTTTAATCCTCTTTATAAATGTAATTTATATGGTATTTTTCCTACATTTAACACATATAATACATCAGTTAATATCACAACATAATTATAGGAAAAACCCATGATAAGTGAGAAACATTACTAAAAATGTTGCAAATTATAAGGTGATTAAACCTTAAAAAGTCTATATGTTTTGCACTTATCAAACTTCCTCACACTTGGCTTTTGCTTGTCCTCAAGCAAAATAAGGAATATAATCATCTCCAAGCCATAATATAAAACAACATTAAATAAGTGTAGAAGGGAATTAGACAAAGTGACAATTGAAAGAATAATTCTGCTCTGAGAAGTAGGTTTTTGCAAACAGTGAAGAAGAACAATTTACTAAAAGCATAGAAAAACTAGACTGCAGAAAACAAGTTAGATTAACCTAGGATTATCCTCCAATTTCAATTCTCTAAACCGGGATGACAAGGGGTGTGAAGTAATGCCTTATTCCGCAATACCTTTCAACACCACGTACTCATGTTTATAAATATAAATTGCAATTTATTATTTTCATTTCTTTTTTGAATGCGAAGATTGTATATACAATACAAACATTTTTTTTAATTGCATTATTTTTCTGTACCCCAGACTTTTCTCTCCATCCTTGTAGCGGTGTTGGGTCTTCTATCCCAGATCACGAGACCTTAGGTAGATAGGTGTTAAAGCACCCCGAAGAACTTAATAACCGGATAGACGAGGCCTGTTTTGGTTAGAAAAATTCATAAACAGCGGAGTACCTTGTCTTTATCCTTTTCTTTCCTAACTTTCCAAACATTTCCATAATCCCAAGATAAACTAAATTGGTTTTTACAATTAGCATATCTATCGTATTTTTGAGTGAAAATAGAGTATTTTGATGGAAAATAATTTTATACAAACTCCTTTAAATAAAACCATCTTTCAGTTGTCACTTGACATAATTTCAGACACTTCTACAATTATTTTATCCCATTTCTTTCATCTTTTTTTTATACTGGCAATTAGAGTAGCAAAAAGCGAGTGTGGCATTAACGAACAACTGTCATATTTTCAGGAAAAGGTCTCTACTCTTCCTCACACTTGAGAGGAGCAATGCCCTCATTGTTCTAAATAAATTCAAGAAAAAGGACCTTTCAAAATATGACAGACTCATAAAGGATTAAACTAATAGAGAAGGATTAACATCAGATAGGTTGAACATTAATATTAGAGAGATAGAACTGAGACTCCCCTTATATCGTAGATTGAGGAAGGTCCCTTCCTCACACTTAAAGCTTTGGTAGGGGTGAGACGTTCCTCACACTTAAATTCGCGCAAGTGTTCAACTGAAGATATCGAAATTTCCAAAGCAACTCAGGTTGCTTCCATATGCGAGTTCAGCTATATTGTCGAATATAGAATTCATTGTGAAAAGAAAAACATATATAGCCAGCAGAACTCAAATTGCACCAAATTAATAAAAGGCAAAACATAAATAATAAAGCATAAATAATAAAGCATTACATAAAATAAAAGCATAAAGTAAACTGAACTGTTACCTTCCTGAATACAACAAAAGTTAGACAAGGTTAAAACAGTATGAGTCTACAAAAAGTCAGTTAACAATAGAGAAATATAAAATAAAATAAAAATAACAATAAAATAAAAATCACTGCGGTGGTGGTGGAGGCTGCGCTGATCCCTGGCCTATCTGAGCAAGGAGATGCTGCATGAGCTGAGCAGCTCGCTCGTGCTGCTGCGCTGTCTGTGCATGCAACTCGTCACTCCGGTCCAAGCGCTGTGTCATCTGTGCATACAACTCGTCACTCCGATCTAAGCGCTGTGTCATCTGTGACTGCTCAGCCAGCATCCTCTGCTGGGTCTGCTCAAAGCTCTCAAACCGCTGATGCATCTGCTGCTGCATCTGATGGAAGGCCTGAAGCTGGGTCTGTAGATCTGTCGAGATAGGAACAGGAGCTGGAATCTGCATCATGGCAGTTGTCGGCACGTAGGGCTCCTCTCCCTGTGCAGTGTCAGTGGACGGTGGGTCAGCATCAGCTGAAGGTGTAGCTCCTGTAGAAGGCCCTCCTGCAGTGGAAGAGGCGGTGGAAGACCGGGCAGCGCGACCCTTGACCCATGTACCGTCATCTAAGCGCATAAAGCCCCAGCGCCGCACAATCTGCAGTGTGACTAGGCGCTCTCCTGTCTGGAGCTCTAAACCTCGTGTGGTCTCCACCGTTGGAAGGACAGAGAAAAGGTGGTGCATGATGAAGAAGGGAAAAATAGGAGTGATCTTCTTCTTCTTCGTCCTCAGATAGTAGACCACCTTGTGGAGCTGGCCGAACATGATGTGCGAGATGGAGATGCGCTGTGTGGGTGGAGTAGGTGAGAGGAAGTAGTCTAATAAAGCACAGTCCTCATCAGAAGCATCGTGCGCGCTATGGGGGCGAATCTAATGACTGAGGATCTCCAGGAGAAGCCTCTGAAGCAGTGTGGGGAAACTCGTGAAAGGGAGGACATCCTTGTCCTCCTCCCCTCTATGTCGGGTTCTCCGTCCTACATCCTGAAGCCACCTCGACTTCGATCTATGCATGTGATCCTCTGTGAATCCTCGGATATCATTAGGACTAGTCGGGATCTGTTGAAATACCCCTAAATTAATTTAAATTAATTTAGGGGATTTCTTTTATTAAAATATTAAATTATTATATGGGATTATGAATATTAAATTATTATATGGAATTGTGAAATTTATTTAGGGGTTTTCTCCTATTTAACCCTAATTATTATACATTATTATATAGTATTATGAATTTAATAATAAGATTTATAAGTCAATAAATCTTGGGAAAATTTCTAAACACTCCAAATATATTATAAAGATTTTAGGATGTGTTGGAACATTGTTTTGAAACATAAAAGTCAATATAAAATTCTAGAAACCTTAAAGCTTATTAAGCCTTGTTAGAGTTGACTTTTTGAGAATGGTCAAACCAGGCCATGAAACCTAAACCAATAAATAGGTTATGAAAAACCATGAAGATCGATAAAAAGAACGTCAAAAACGGATCATCCTAGCCAAAGCTATGATAGATTGAAGTTTAGAGCCAAAATTTTGAGAAATGGTGACGTGTCAGTCAGCCAGGCATTACCACTGAACAGTCCCAGTTTTCGACAGTTTTGGCATGTCGAGGGTCGAATTTGAGACGCCTATATCTCCTGCTCTACTCCACCATTTGGTATGCCGTCTGTTTCATCTTCTTCTCCTTAATCCCATCTTTCCAACCATTACTCACACATCATCTAACTCCTTCTACAATGACCGGAAAATTGATCCAAAGTTGGCTCCTCGCGATTGCGTAACCCAGAACTGCAGTTTTTCCTGAAATCGGGTAAACTTCGTCACGCCATAACTTCTTCATTTCTCGTCCAAATTTCTTGTTCTTTAGCTTGTTTTGAAGATCTCTAATCCCTCTATAACTTTCATGTTGATGGCCAAGGCTGATTCGCACTAGTTTGGGAGATAAATCTGTCTAAAGATGCCTACTCGATCACGGCGGTAATTTTGCCCAGTTCATCCCGAAACCAACTAGGTAAACACGGATCTTGTGAGATCTGTAACTTTCTCCCTAGTTCATCAAAATCAATGATTCTTCCACTAACATCTAGAGTTACATGTCTAGTTTGGATTGTGATAGGTTACGTGAATCAAATCTCTCTCAGTTGGTGCGAGTTGATTCGAGAAGTGGCATACCTGAACCGCACATAGAATAACGTTTTCCAGAATTCTCGATTTGGATTCTCCCCGTTAATGCAATTCCGGTGAGTTTCCGATCAAATTTCTCCATGGTTTCCATTCGAAATTTCATCATCGATCAAACCCACATACCAATTTAGTCTATTATGCATTACAATAGGAGGATTTGCTGAATTCAAATCGAAAACCAATAAGAACCCTAAACTTCGAACCCAGATTCGAATCTATTCAATTCCGCATGATAATTGGGAAATTGGTACCATTAGAACCGGGATTTAATTTCGAGACGATAGGAACAAGAATCATCGAATTTCGTTCTGTGGATTGTGAGAAAACATCGGATTAGTACTCGGGTGTGAATTGGGGATTTCTGATGAACTAGCGAATTCTGGGCCGTCCGATCTCAGTTAATAAACATGGACGGCCGAGGTTTGATCGTGGGGATTTAAGTTGTAATAAGTTAGTATATTTTCCAGAATAAAGTCCTAACTTGCTAGATTTATTTAATGGCCTTCCCGAATGTATTTTGACTTGAAATTTTAACCATAGATTCCTTATAAAATCTAGTTTATTTTGATGTAAATTAATATGGGTTTTGAGTTTTTAAACATAAGTTATGATTTTTGCAAGTTACGAGTATTATGGAATTATTTGGGACATTTGAAAAGATTTTTATGAAATAAAAATTTTATAATATGTCTAAAATGTTATAGTTATTATATATTAAATTTGGGAATTTTTGGACAAGGTTAAATGGGTTTAAAAATTATGTTTATGGAATTTTCATAAGAATAACTTATAATATATGGTTTTTAATGTAACAAAAATTAAAGTATGGTTTGTTAATAAGCTGTTTAGGTTGGGGAAAATAATTAAACCTAAATTAACATTTTACATCAGTATGTTTTAAATATTTTGGGTATTATCTTTTAGGTGAAGTAAAAGTTGTTTACACATAAATATACTTATATGAAGAAAATAAAATAGGAACTTATATTAAATCAAGGTATTAAACTAAACTGCATATTATTATTATTAAGGTTAATATGCTTAATTAAACTAGGGCAAACACTTTATTTTATAAACCATATATCAGTTGTGGATATGTCTAAAAGGTATTGAATATAATTAAATAGAATAAGAATTTCTTAAAGAATGTTTTGGATAAATCCTAAGGAAAATATAAGTGTATATATAAATACATTAGAAGTAAACAAAAGTAGTAACATACCTTATGGGAAACGTATTAAGAGGGAAAATTTGGGATAAATCGAATTCATACGTGACAATTAAAAATATCAAATGTTAATGTGACATCTAGGTGGACTATTAGGGGGAAATACATATCTTAAACCTTAAGTAGGTGATAAAGTAAGTTAGCCAAGCGTAACCAAAGGGTTTAATTAAACTAAACCTATAATCACGAGTGGGTAAATGGAATAAGTTAAGTATGCATTAAAGATTTAATTACGAGATCTAGCCAGATCCCTAGGAGGGAGTAACTGTAAACAAAACTATAGACTAATAAGGATGGAGGATGTGTAGCGTTATAGTACCTTAACTAATCAATGCTTGGAATACTTTAATTATAGGTGATTAGTGGAAGTAGTTCGCATTTTCAAGTTTGGTTACTGCTACTACATATACCAGGTACGATTTCTCAAACTCAGATGCTTTTGGTGACAAATTTTATGGAACGTTTTGAGAAACGCTAAATGAGTGTGAATGTGTCTTGAAAGGAAATTGTCTGTGTGACTAACTCAGCCTGTTGTGACTAACTGAGCCTTGGATGTACAACTCACATGATCATTGGTTCCTTTTTATCTGGTTATCTCATTAGATATTGACTGTTGAGGGCTTACGCCTCTGCACTCTGTAGGACTGAGTGTTTTGGTATTGCACTTGTACAGTTAATAATCTAGTGGGAATATGGGAAATGTCAATCTTGGTATTGGGTATGGATTATTTCTAATAAGTGGTGCACTCACTTTTCACCGATGACTGAGAACGGGTCGGTGGCAGCGGAGGTCTGCTATACCTCGTCCAAGTGGACAACTGACAGCGGAGGTCTGTTTACCTCGTCCTTGTGACAACTGACTGGCGGTGGGGGGCCATCTCTCCCAATTGGTTTTATTCCATTGCAGAGTGGATTTATCGTGAGTGAATAGTACTGGTGAAATTGATAAAAGAAAGAAATTAATACTCAAAATATCCGTCGGGCTGCAAATTAAAACCCGGTCGCAGTAGTATAGAAGAAAAGCGGCCGGGGTCAAACCGTGGGACTTATAGCGAGATAAAATAGTTCCTAAGCTTGTCACAAAAGGGGGGAAGTTAATTGACTTGTTTTAGAGAAAATATTAAGCAGATTAAATTACTGAGTGCAGATGAATTAAATGGAACTCCGGGTTCAGGTTTTATATAATCTGATTAATTATGCTATCTCTACCGGTTTAATATATTAGTTTGGCAAAATTCCTGTTATTATCCTAAGGACTAAGTCATAGACCCTTAAGAACTCGTTTACCAGAAAATGCTCGGTCTAATCAAGGTTCGAGCAATACTATGTAAACGGACATTAAATTCGAGGAATTATAATTGCATCTGAAAATACAAACCTATTAAATCATAATAAGCTTTCTCCAGATTTACGGCTTAATTAACCTGTCTATTTATATCCTGGTCTGATCAAAATAGACTTAGGAAAGCATTTTAATAAATTCATGTAATTTATTAAAATGGTGAGAGATAACCTTTAAGCGTAACAGACTGTATTTATTTTAACCGGTAGAAATATTGATTACATAATTAAACAAACCATAATTAAAACCTTTGCCCGGAGCAAATCCTCCTTAGCCAGACATATTAACTGGTAATAAGTCAGACAGAGGTTGGACGTAATAATAACACGGAGACGTGAATAGTGAATGGAGAAATGAAGAGAACGAAGAGTGAAACATGTACGTAGGTTATTGTATGTGGATTGGGTGAATTGGAGAGTTAGAGAACTGGGAACTGAATGGAGTGTTGAGATGTACGGGAGTGTTTTACTGGAAGAGAATGAGATGAGATGAGCGTGAGTGATTTTCTGGTTTTCTCCGTGCACTCGTACAAGGTTGGAGTAAATGGGTATTTATAGAGGAAAGGAAGAGGTAGTCTTCCGTAGAGGATTTGTAGTTGATTGCTTCACTGATTGCTTCATTGATTGCTTCATTTATTGCTGGGGACAGAGCCGAAACGCGTGAGCGATTTAAGGTAGGCGGAGCAGATATTGCGAGTTGCAGAGTCGGTGCGAAGAAGAAAACTGTTTCGTGACTGATTTTAGTGTTGTCCGCCTAAGCAACCGCCCCTTTCTAGGCGGTTTTAGAGGTGTCCGCCTGAACAACCGCCTCTGTTTGGGCGGTTGCCTTATGTGGTGTCCGCCCCTAAGTCCGCCTGATTATAGGCGGTTGCCTTATGTGGTGTCCGCCCCTTATTAGGCGGTTGTGTAGGCGGTTCCTTAGGCGGTCACAAGTGTGACCGTGACCTATTTTCCTTCAAACTTCGACCGGCTCTAGATTCTTCGTTTGGATCCCGTTTTCTGAGCCGTTTGCGTCTATGCGTTCGTCTCCTCGTCTACTTTACTCTCGGCTTGGTTTTCCTCATGTTAATCCAATAAATTTGTGAGATAAACAATAAAACATAAACTAGAGGAAAACTAACCGAAGTGGAGAAATGAGCAAGAAAAGTGCTAATATTATGTATGAAATACACCTAATAAACATGCTCATTGGACACTTATCACACCCCCACACTTATCTTTTTGCTTGTCCTCAAGCAAAACCACGTACCTAAGCAAGTAGGAAATGCTCAATACTAACAAATATATTATGAAGGGTAGGTAAACAACATGATCTTTAAACTTATTGAGGAGTGTGAAAAATCTGCTGGTGGCATAGGTGTGCTCAGGGTAAAAAAAAATATAGAGTTTCGGGGTATGATCTAAGGTACTTCATGTTTCTTTAGGTGACTGAGAACTTTTACCATGGCCAACTTCTCTCAAGAATGGGCATTGAGGAGAAAACAAAAGGAAAAAAGATTTATGCATTTGTTTCACTTGCATCAGAGATGAGAAAATGTAGGCATAACGCCTTTGTATTCAAGAACACTCAACTTCTTTTGTTGGTTACCAATGGTGTCTCAAGTCCCTTATATTTTTTTTTTCTCTTTTTTTAACAGGAAGAACCCCTTAGCAATCCCTAAGAGAGAAAAGAAAGAAACCCTGAGCAATAAAATCCAACCATTTGCAGATTATTTGGTCACACGCATAATAAAATGCCTCAAAAGTAATCAAAAATTTTAAATTGTACCATTTATCCTACAATTCATACAATATTATTCTTAAAGAGAACAACCCATATATAAAGGGTCCATAATATTGAATTGGACAAACGCATGATAAGCAGAGAGATTAAACATTAAGCACAAATGTCACCGAAAAGGGCACACTCCCCCACATTAAATTGAATAATGTCATCATTGTTCACTAGAAAAACAAGGGAAGGTTCAGAAGACCTTTTCGGTAAGTAGATAAAATGAGATAACACAAAGATCACAAATAAACATTTAAGCACATAAACGCTCCTCTGCAGTTTTTATTTAAATAAAAGTATAATTAAAGCAACTGGTACTCCCCGATATTATTTTGCTAGTTGTTAAAGGACTTCCCCCACACTTGAGCTTCAGCCTCAAGTAGCGTAGCTTGGTTGCTGGTTGTAGATATGAAGGTGCACCTGCATAAGACACTAGAAGCATCCATACTAAAAACGGGGTTTAAAAGTTAGCAAAAATAAATTTAAAGAGAACCTAAAAATTAAAGAACATAAAAGCAAATAAAATAAAAGTACATCCGGGTTGCCTCCCGGGAAGCTGCCCGTCTTTAACGTCTTAGGCTAGACGCCCGCTTTGTTATCCGGATCAAACAAAACGTACCTCGGCATATAAAATAAGAAAATTAATACTCCACAAAATCTGGTGTTTGAGGAGGTATTGCCGGGAACGTAGTTCTAACAGAAGCCGTGGTTGATGGATTTTTCTTCCTCAAATTGGAGGATGTAAACATCCTTCTCTTGTAGGTGAGGCTCGTATAGAAAGAACGCTGATTGATATCATCTTCAGAGAAGGTTAATCTTTGAAGGTGATAGTGGCGTTTGTTTGGATATATTGGTGGAGGGATGGCAATTCCTTCTCTTCATTTTCGAGGATGTAAATATCCTCATCTTCTGGATAGAGCACAGAGAAGGATGGAAAACTGGCGGTAGGCGACTATAGAGGGAAGAGAATAACTTAAATCCGTATGGGGTGTTCTACCTCATGAACTATTTCGCTCTTCGGTTGTGTTCTTGTAGAGCGAGTCTCTCCAGGTAATCTGGTTGATCTCTAACCAGAGTTGTTCCTGTAATATGAGACAATCCTCATAATCATGGCTCCTCACATACGGAGCAGTATAAATCCTGCCAAAATTCAAACGCTTCTTCCATTTGCCGTGTACAGTTTTTTTTGTGTGTTTTTTGTATATAAAACGTAACTACTGAAACAAATTAGAAAATAAAATGATTAGAAATAAACACAATAATAATAATATAAGTAGTTCGGAGATTGGACTGGAGAAGTGGAGTCGCGAGTCGGGTTGAATGGAAAATTGAGAAGTTGGGGAAGAAAGAAATCAAACGCGGCGCATTTTTTTTCTGTTATGGAGGGACGTCCGCTCGGAACTTAGGCGGACAGGGGTGTGGCGTCCGCGTGGTATCTGAGCGGACAGGTGGGCGGACAGAGCTCTTCGATTTTTTTTTCTCTTCTTCGCGTATCACTGAAACAAAAACTTACTAAACAAGATTAGAAAACCAACATACTATTAATATAAACAAAATATAAAAGATAATTAGTAAACAAAAAAAAAATAATAAAAACAAAATATTTTAATATAACAAGTGAACAATCCGGGGCTAGGGACTAGAATAAATAGTCCCCGGCAACGGCGCCATTTTTGCAGACGTTTAATCTGAGTGGTTAAACTAGTTGTAAAATTAAAAGAAAGAAATTAAAAACTCAAAATAACGTCGGGCTGCAAAAAAATCCCGGTCGTAGTATAGTAGTATTAGTGAATTGTAAGCGACCGGATGTTCGAACCGTGGGACTAATATATATATATTATAGTACCTAAGACGTGTCACTAAAAAGGGGGGGATTAATTGACTTGTATAGAATAAAAGGACAGATAAAATAAACTAAGTTAACAGATAAATTAAATGGAACTCTGGGTTCAGGTTATTATAATCTGCATAATTAGCTATCTCTACTGGTTTAATAATTGGCAAGGTTCCTTAATTTCTTAAAGACTAAGTCTAGCCTCATAAGAACTTGTTCACCTGTAATGCAAGGTCCGATGAAAACTCAGCAAAAAGCTGCAAAGGCAGAGGAGTGTTGAGGAATTACATTTGCAACTGAATACTAACTTATTAACAAATCATAACAAGTTTCCTCAGGTTACGTCTATTAACCTATCTATTTATCACCGGTCTGATCAAAATAGACTTAGGAAAGAATTTAATAAACTCATGACATTTATTAAAAAGGTGCGAGATAACCTTTAAAACGTAACAAACTGTATATAAATAAAACCAGTTAAAATATTGCATAATTAATACAAAACATAATAACCGTTCCAGAGTATAAATATGCTAGCCTAACATATTAAATATGATAAACAGAAACAAGAGTAATGAAATCATCTGTAATCACTCCAGCTCGCTCTGCTTTTGTATACGTAGGACTATGAGGTGAATATGGTGGGAAAGTGAAATAAAAATGGAGAAGGGGAGGAGACGAAATGAGATGAATGTGTGATGTGTGGTGAACGTGTACGGTGATGAATTGTATGGGTGGTGGATTTATTGAGGATCTCCCTGTTAAACAGGTACGTGCGTTATATAGGATGAGAGGAAGGAAGGAGAAGGAAGATGATTGCAGACAGAGGTGAATCACGCGTGAAGGATTTGCTCATTATTGCAGGGACAGAAGCGAAGAGTAGATAGATAAGTTGAAGGTCGACGGGTGAAGTCGACAAAGAAAAACTGTGATGCGTGCGATTTAGTCGCGTCCGCCTAAGCGTCCGTTCACGTCCTCAGCGGACGTCTCTGTCTTTTCCTGTCGCCCGGCCTCTTCTTCTGTCCGCTCGATTGTCCCGGTGCGGAAGTCTCTGTGGTCCGCCTGGCCGTCCGCCCGACTTCAACGCGGACGTCTCTGTTCATAACTCTCTTACGTCCGCCTAAATACCATGCGGACACGCATGGGGCGGACAACGAGTTCTTGACCCATTCTTGTACGAACTTTGAGGCTCTAGATTCTTCGTTTTGGACTCCGTTCTTCGAGCCGTTGCGCCTATGCGTTCGTCTCTTGTTACTTCACTCCCGGCTTGGTTTCCTCATGTTAAACCATAAATTTGCGAGATAAACAATAACACATAAACTAGAGGAAACTAACCGAAGTGGAGAAATGAGCAAGAAAAGTGCTAATATTATATATGAAATAACCTATAAATCATGCTCATTTGGAAACTTATCAGTTTGCTCCTATTGTGGTGTTCTTACCACACTTTCGTTCAACAGTGTTGACTTGGTACCCTTTTCGGATTGCTCCGGGGTAGTACTGATTATATGGTAGCATTTGGCTGACTTTTAGAGTATGTCCCAAATTTTCATCCTACCTTGCGGTTCTGGATTTGAGTTATCCGTTGAGGGTTATAGCGTCTCCCGTCTTAGGGTAGACACTGGTGCTTTTCCTTATGTTATAACGGGTTGATATTCCCTTCGGTGATGATGGTATTTCTCGTACCTTATGTGATCACCCTGTGTGTTTGTGGTAGTTGTTCTGGAAATCCCTCTCATTGAACACTGATGCGTTAATGTTAGACATTTGCCTCCTTGATTTAGACTGGGTATTCCTTCCAGTTATCAAGCTTTACCTTAAACCTTCGAGACATCTCCTATGCTTTACCGGTTGTTAGTGCTTCTCGCACTTTCAACTCTTAATCGTCCTCCTGGAGTGAGTTCTGACTTAGCTTGTAAGCTTGTCTGAGTTTCCTTTACTCGTTTGAGGTGTCCAACTGTTCTGTTTCGAATTTACTTATGGTCCGTAGAACGGAGTTGACTACTTCCCGTGTTTCGTACACTACATGTATACATACGTGGGGTACCTTCTTGGCACGTTACCACTTACTAACTATGTCAGGCCCACAAGCTCCTTCGGAGTGCAGTCGTCCCACGTCCCGTATTTGGGTACACTAGTAGTGTCGTCACACCCTAGGTGAAGTATTCTTGTCAACTCCTCTTGTATCATTCTATGATACTCACCGTATTCCGTTAGTTTGGTTTTAAAAATCCAAGGTTTTAAAAGAAGGGTTTGTGGTTTTGGAAGAAAATTTGAGTCTGAAAATAGCCGTTTGGTGTGAAAAGAAATTTCATGGCTTGCCATGTCTGAGGTCTTGTCCAAGTCCAACTTCTTGCGGATCGGTATACTTTAATACAATGGTCGGGCCGTTAGGCCTTTCTGAGGTTTTATTATTTGGTCCTAGGATTGGTGATCTATATTTGCTCCATTCGTCATAGCGTTACTTTAAGCAAGTATTTGTAGGTTGTTAAAAGTCATCCAACCGTCTTGTAGTTGCTGCACTTGCCATAGGCAAGTGCGCGAGTAGGTTGTTTCGGTTAACGTATACAGTTACGGTATCGTTCCCACCCATATTGGTGGTCTTATTAGATCTCCTTTGATCTTTAATATTGGGATCAATCTCCTGAGTCATTTCTCAGTGTATTGACATGGTTGTCGTCAATCGGGTGCCTCACACCTTCACTGTGGTTAACGAGACTTGATTTATCCTTAGGAACCATGTTATGGTCCTATAGGTGTATGTTTATGGATACTTTCATAGTTATCCGAACTATGTTATTTGGTTATTACTGCCCATTGGCGTAGGTTTGTGTTAATCCAACCTCGACAATTCCTTAGTCGTTTTGCATACCGTTGTTGGTATTATCGAACATTACAGTCCGTAGACTCTCTCGTCTAGGGTTCGTTACTCTATCTTCCTTGATTCATTGCGCGATTGTGCTTCTCTTCTTGCTGGCTACTCATGGTTCTCGCGACTGCGAAGCTTGTCGCCCCATGGTGCCATAGATTCCATTATCCTTGTGTTTAGGATAGCATTTCTCCGCCATTAAGTGTGGTCCTTGTCATTCAACGGAAACCGTCTTCGGGACTTCCAGTGCTTGGACTCTACCGTATGATGGTTCTTCTTCTAATAAAGTTCGTTTGCAACTGCCAGATCGGGTTTTACCCGAGTGTGACAGGTCTTTCCTCTCTTGGCGGTTTTATCTCCAACTTATACTGTGGGTTGCGGAGGGCGGGGTATGGTTGTGTAGGTTTCCGGTTCACCGGAAGTTCCTAACTAGCGTACCTTACACGCTAAACGCTCAACCCTTAGCCCTAAGTTTCTAATTCCTAACTCGGTATTTTCCTAACTTGGTATTTCATCCATCAGAGCGATACTTCACTGATACCACTTTTTTCAACAACCCTACCGCTAATATCATCATTACTGTACAATACTTACCTTCGCAGTGGATACTCCAACACAAAGGCGGTGTACAATGCCGTTAGTCACCCACGTGACAACAAGGCGAGTTACAATATACATACTATCGGTCTGATGAATTGAACATACCGAGTACTCTACACATTACATTACTTTCCCTTGCTACTCCCACCATAATTCAAATACAACTCCGAACAATACTATACGAGTCTACTACAATCCTTAAATTACCGATACAGTTTGGAACTCCCAATTTCCCAATACATTACAAATACAATCCCCTATTATACAACTACCCATGCTTACATAGCAGTCCCCGTCCTACTCTCTTGAACGGTGGTCAGCTTCGAGTACCTGCCACACTAAAAACGTTCCCCTAGGGGGTCAGCTTATGCTGAATATGATTTCGCATATACCGCGTGCTAACGCGGGTACGCCGATACTTGGGTCGGATATACATGGAGTTCATTTCAAGGCATACATACATACTCATGCTACAACAATACTCTCAACAATACCTACATACACATACAAGTTCAATAATTACTAAGGAAGACAATCGATAGTCAACCATTTGTATTTGTTATTCATTCATTACTCCTCGTACTGTGTTCGATATTCGCTACTCTACTCATACTTACTCCTCTATTGCATACTCATCACTCCATGTTCAATACCTTACTCGTACATGATCCTTACTCTGTACTCGTTACTATACTTGTGCATACTCACTACTCACTTCTCATACTTACTCATACGTACTCAATACTCAATGCTTACTCATACATACTCGATACTTGGTACTCATTTACATACTATCAACTCGCTTCTTACTCAATCCATTACTTTACTCATACGACGCAATACTCAATACTCAGTACTTGGCCTCTGGGGAGTCATACTTAAGATCGCCGCCGGACCTACAATAGAGGGCTATACGCTTAGCTCCTCAAATACTCATGTCCGTTCTTACCGGACTACCAAATTCCCACACTTTCTCTCAGAGTATAATACAATCTCAGGGTTAGCCTAGAAGTATCACTTTTGATAACCTCCACTAGCTTAGGGAATTACAACCGACTAGTATCCTCAGATTTAAGGGTTTCCCCAAACGTATCGACTACTCTCATGTTCGGGACATACTTACATCAGTCGGGTCCTCTCAGACTGGCGTAGACTAATGCTAAGGGTTTGAAGATCCTCATCATTCTTTACTACTCTCATGGTTCATGTCTTGCACCAAGATTAATTCCTCTAATAGAGGTTACTTATATACTTCCACTACTTGTATTTGTGGATTATTCATTTCGGTGCTCCTACCGTTATCGGAAGGTTATACTACCGTACACTCTCTCACATTCTAGTGAGTTCATTGGTTTGCGTTATCGTTTTATTGATTCATAGTTTAGTGCGTTGTACGGTTCCATAATCACAACATGACTCTGTAAGAGTCCACTACACAACAAGACTCACATGAGTCGTACGCACTAAATGAGCCACACAATCAATCAAGAAGGGTTAGTCACACAACATACAGCAAGACATATAATGAAAGCGATAAACCGTTTTCATGCTTTAGTCTTGAGCCGGCATAACAGCCAAACAAATCAACGTAAAAACTCGGTCAGCATACGGGGCATGAGAAACTATACCATTCACCGGAGTTAGCTCTACCATGTGTTCCCTTGGTTCCTTGGTTCACAACTTGTTCCACTGATAATGTTCCAACATTGTTATTAATACTATACTCTACGATACACAAATAATTACTATTCCGTACTTAACCAGTTTATCCCGGTATACTTAATGTCTCATACTTCTCAAACCTACTTAATTACTTTTCATGACTTGTTTTCCTACTCACATATACTTCCTTACCATGGTGTCACCATTAAGGTATACTAAGGTCCTTTATTTATGTACTTACCTACATACATACATACATATGATTACTATGT
>JAIOTZ010002386.1:0-18656 GCA_023374045.1 Limonium bicolor
CCCGTAAACTTTCCAAAATTCACCACAAGCTCTTCTTAAGTCCAATTTTTAAACTTTTATTTCTCTCCTTGGTCAAAACCCTAACTACATCTAGGTTGACCGAATTTCTACTTCATACAGCAACTTTTTCAAAATTATAGTTTGGCACCATAACTTTTCTAAACTTTACAATTTACTCCCAAATTTACTTAAACTCGTATTTTCATTTCTAACCCAATTTAAATTCCAACTTTTGGCTCTATTAACATTTGCCACTCATTTTTATCTTTTTTACAATTTCCTACTTATCGTTTTTGTCATATAATTACTAAATCATCCAATAACTCCTAATCACTTTTTAACCATATTTATCTCAAAACTTTATCCAAACACATCATATTTTTCATAAGTAATTTCCACCAACTTTTTGAGGTGCTTTAAATCATCCAAAAAGCCCTTTAATACCAGATTCTCACAATGGCATAATACCAATATAACCTATGCTTTTAAAAGCATAAATCCATCAAAATACATATAAATCTCTCTTAAACCTTTGGCCATCATACCAACCTTAACATACACTTTTAATACTCCAAAATTTCATGAGAAACATGTCCATTTTCGGACATAACAACATACACACTGCCCAAAGTTTTATGGTTTACATAAAATCACTTAAACTTGGTAAAAATGACATTTGAGTCCTTAAGTCATTGTGAACATAACTAAATGTGTTAGTGTAGGTTTGTTGTTCATATTTAGGTCATTCAAACCCATTTTTAAGCACTTCAATTTTATCATAGTTAGTTACCCGACGAAACATCTTAAAACACCCAAAATAAGCTTAAGTTAGAACATTACCCTTAATGCTTCAAGCTTGGTTTTTGAACTTGAATCTTTGGCCCCTAAATTAGCATCAAGGGAAGATCAGACTTTTTAACCAATCTAAGGCTAAAATGATAGTCTAAAAGCTCCAAGGCTTAGATCCAAAGCTTACCCTGCTTAATGTTGATTTTCCCACATTTTCTCTTCTTTGTATTTTCAGCAACAACCAGGTCAGACATGTCAAGGGGAAGAAAAAAGAGCAAAGTTAGGGTTATTAGACTCCTTACCATAATCCAAGGAATTTCTAAGGCTTTAAAGCACAAAATGAACCTTAAGGAATGAGATTTACCTAACAACTCAAGAAGTTAGAATTTTTTGCCCAAGTTTTGGCTAAGGCTAGAAAAATGGACTTAGGGTTAGATCTTGATACATCTAAAGTTTAGAAGATTATTAAGCATAGGAACCCTAATTTTTGAGACTTACCTTTGGTTGAAGTCTACTCTTGTTTAGAGAGCTTATTTCCTTGGGATTTTTGACCATGTCATGAAGGTTGGAGAAGCTAATGCTTTTGTATGAAAAGAGTGAGTGATATGAGCTAAGTGAGCTAGATTTTCGGACCTCTAAATCAAGGAAATGACTTGGAGTTTTAGAGCACTTTTCTTACCTTAACTTGGTTGAACTTTAGCTAAATTTCTCCACGCTTCATTTCATATTTTAAGGCTTCAAAATGTTGCAGATTTTTAGCACAAAATAGAGAGGAAGAAGAGTTGAGTTGTTTTTGTTTGTTTGATGAAGGAAATAATAAGGTTTAAGTGGTAAGGCAAGTGTTTAGTTTGTCTAGCTTTTGTGTTCTTTCCATGGGAGCAAAAATGGAGGAAATGTTTCGAGGAGGAAGAAGCAACTTTCAGCCAAAGAGGAGGAGCAGCTTGGTAGCATGGGGAGAATGAGAGAGTGAGTGAGAGAATGTAAGATATTGGTAAGTTGGAGTTCCCAAGGTAAGAAGATTTATGCTTTAAGGAACCTTCCTTCCTAAGAAGCAAAAGTGGATTTGGTCACCTTATTTCCCTCCAAGATAGCCAGCAACATATAGATATTTAGGGGGTATATTTGTCATTTGGTGTTTTATAATGTTAAGGCTTATAAGATGTACATTAGGACTTATTTCATGTGTTAGATTGTAACCAATTTGATTACCTTATCCTAAGGTGCATTTCTTTGTGTTTTTGAGTGATTAGTATACTTACTATTCTTTGTGACTATATAAGTATGTTTTCAAGTTCACTTATTATTTGTGCTCTTAATTCATGTAATGACATATTACATGTTTAAACCAACTTTATTAGTTGGGTTCTCCTTATAATTACTCCTCACTTTAGTCCAATATTTTATGTAATGTTTAATAACCTTTTAGACTTATATATATATATATATATATTTATATAATATATTTGAAGGTTATATAATTCCTTAATCATTTCAGGGCTCATTAGCCTCTATAACCTAATGATTAATCCTTAATTAAATACTATAAAGCTTAGGAGTATTTCATATAGTGACTCAAGCCCTGCTTGAGCATGGATTGGTCCATGACAGTTTCAGATCATATCCCATAACCATCCAAGATAGCATCACTTCACAGATTCTCCAGAAGATGGGATCAAAAACCATAGGCAACACATCAAGGCTCAGTCCAAAGAAATAAAGAGTGAAGAAACAAGGTCTGAGAAAAAGAAGACAACAAAATCATTATCCAAGCAGAGAAACGATCTCTCACACCGGTGCCCGACAACTCACATACAAGTCTGAATGCTGCAAATCAGGAGGTCCTCCACAATGTAGTTACTACATTAGACTCCATTAGGGTCATGTCCACCGAGCAATGTGTAAAATCATTAGCTCATGTGAAATAAATACATAATCGAACATCTGACCTAAGTGTCTAAGCCTATTAGAGGCCTGAACGACACCTGAGAGGTAGGCTAGAACTTTTGAAATGATACTCTCAGTCCTTGTATCAATATTTCTTCAATCATTGAATGCATATCTCTTTCAATGTTATTTGCTTTTATCTGTGTACTTATAGTTATATACCCTGTTTTTACTGGATGGCAAATGAGGAAAGACACCTTAGTTAATTTATGAACATTTTGTTTACGAATCACTTTTCTCTACTCAAATGCTAAGTGTCTAATGTCTTGCAAAATTTTATCACATATCTAACTCAGGGGGAATCTTTTAGGGGGAATCTTTCTTTTGGAGTTATAAAAAGAATGTTCAAAAATCTAACTAAGACACTTGTGGAAAAATTTTGTTTTGAATTGGTTTTCTCATCATCAAAAAGGGAAATTGTTAAGTCAAGCCCTCCTTGAGATTTTGATTATAACAAAATTTCCTTGTATATTTAGTGTGTGTTCAAGTGTAAGTGTTTCAGGAAAATAGGTTATCAAAATCGTTTGGCACACAAGGTTGCAAGCGGGTTCTTTTTGTTTGATCGGTGACTAGCAGGTTTGACACATAGTCCATAACAACTCAAAGACAAAACTGACATGAAATACACTCAAACAAACATTCAAGTGATGAAGCCAACAAGAAATCTTACTTCAGAATTTTGTGGAAATACACATTAAGATAAATCAAGTCAGAAGAACTTGAATTTATTTAAGAAAGTCTTTCTTAGGATCAAGAAAGTCTTTCCTGGGCTTAAAGACAACCAATGACAAACTTCCACATGGGCCTATAAAGTCTACCTTTGCAAACAATCATCATGGAGAAACTAGTAGAAGCTACCAAGGAAGTTGAACTGCATTGTCAAGTTGCTAAGCCCAGTTGGAAGCCAACTTGCAACCGGCACCCCCAACCACCGCACACAGTGGCCAATGGTGTGCTGCCATGTGTTGGGCAAATGTTGGTCGAGCACAGCTCAACCAATGTGAAGCAAGCAAATCCAAGTTACTTGAGGAAGTTAGCTAAGACCTAGGGGGTAGCTAGAGGTAGCTTAATGATGGTTAGAACTTAATGTATATATATTGGATAGTGGGATAGCACTCGAGACGGACAAGCACACTTAAGAACATACATTGTATGCTACATTGAGAGAAGTGCTAAAACTAATTAGACTTGTATTTAGGATCCTTGGTTGTATGAGTATGTGGTGTTGAGTCATAGATGTGAGCAGTAGTTATGAGCGGTGAAGTGACAACACTTGTAAGGGGTAGCTTAGGCAGTCAGGCAGCAGTTGGTAAACTGTTGGGAGACTAGTGATCGAGAGGTCGGTCTGGATAGAAAGACTTCGGTGGTAAGTCCGAAACTAACACGTAGTTCATAGGTGGCTGTGGAGGGAGTTTGAATGAATGAATTATTAGAGTGTTAACTTTCAATCGAAACAGTGAATCCAGTTTAAGTACTTGCGTCATTTTCTACTTAAGCATTAAGTTCTTTGCATTACCTTAAGTCTGTCTAGGAGACACGTCCACGACTTGTCGGGGAGTATCTTAGAGGGTTAGCCAGTTATAGAGATCAAACCTTGCACCAGACTTGATCAATGTTTGAGCTGAGAATATGATTCAAACTTAATTGAACTGCATAGCCAAGAGCGAGCCTATGAAGGGCAATATGATGATTGGTTTGACTTGAATGTAAAAGAAGGGGGTGGACAACAAACCTCTTAGTACTTCTATCTTGTAATTTTGTAGAATGTAGTAGTATTAAGTATTCTTTTAGGCATCTTGTAACCTGTTAGTACAGGTACTCTTATTCCTTATTAGGGTTTTCCCAGTGAGTTTTTATCTAATAAGATTTTAACGAGCTTGTGAATCCATATTAATAAAATTCTCTTTATTCTTAAATTGCAAATTCATTCATAAAATTCTATGTATTTTTACATCATAAATCTTAAGCAGCATTCAAACAACAAAAAATGAAAAAAAAATTAGGGAAAATTCACAAAATACCAATGTTTGAGTTTCTAATTCACAAAATACCACTGTTTTTTTTTGTAATTCAGCTTTAAACATGCTTAAACGTTGTCCAAAATTGATGATGAAACTTTACATGGACGATGCTAAAGTGTATATTTTTTGAAACAAGGAGATATATATATTGATATCAGGAACAAAGGGTCTTTTCAAGTGGTGGGAAGTCAAAGGACTTCCAGCAGTTCTCTGAGAGTTGTTCCTTTCTAGCATGAAATGCTAGGTTATGAGCCATACTGTTACAATCTCGAGTGACATGAAACCAAGCATATCCCTAATTGGATATAAACACTGGTGGAACGCGAGCTTTTAATTACGGTCCCAAAACCGTGTTACATTACGGTTCTGGACCGTAATCTACGCGGGCGTCAATAAAGATGGCGAGTCTTTAATTACGGTTTTAAACCGTAATTAATGGCCCTTTTCCGGCCCGCGTTGTATTGACTTTACATTACGGTTATTTGTAAAACCGTGATCTAAAGTTTGGCGCGCGCGAACCAAAGGACTTTAGAGTCACGGTTTTACAAATAACCGTAATGTAAAGTCCCCGACACTTTAGATTACGGTTCTAAACAATAACCGTAATACTAAAGGTTTTGGCGCGGCGCGGCCCCAAAAAAGGACTTTAGATTACGGTTTTATTAGTAGAACCGTAATCTAAAGTGTAATTTTTTTTTATTATTTTATTTTTTTTACAAAATCTACACAATTGCAACAGAGACAGAATTGTAACAGATAAGCAACAGAGGGCAGAAACTGCACAATTGAACCACCTGAATCAAATACCAACAACACAAATTCATTCTAATAAAGCACCAGATCGAAAATCTGTAACATATTCAATCTGTTACACAATTGCAACAGAGATAACATCTAATAAAGCACCAGATCAAAAATCTGTAACATATTCAATCTGTTACACAATTGCAACAGAGATAACAATTGCAAATTCATTTCTGCGTACAATTGCAACAGAAATATTCAATACAACAGCTAGAATCTGTACAGCAGCAGCTAGCATAATTCATTACAAACAGAATCAGAGCAACTAACAAAAATATAATCTGTTACACAATATAATCTGTTGCAGCAGCAACTAACAGATCAGAGCAGCAACTAAAAAAAAATATATGTTACAGCAGCAGCTAGCTAGTCTACCACTCCATTCTCATAAACATGGCTGCCATGCTCTCTCTGACATGCAACAAGTCGGCAGGAGCATAAGTCTTGAATCTGGCATAATGCTCTTTAATCTGCAACAAGAAAAGGAATGGAACACATAATGAGATTAAGATAAAGACACAAAAAATCTGCCGAAAGAATTAAATACAAGACAGCGTTCGTATTACCTTGTCAATATCATTTTAAAACTTGGGAAGTACCGCAGAACTCGTACATATACCGCATCACGTAGTACCCGCAACTCTTAGAATCCTTTTGGGTAGGGCACTAAATCACCAAAATTCACAAATGTAAAACAATTGTACAAAGATAATAGCAGCACGAATGAAATACATGAATTACCAAACCTTGATGTAATCGACGGTCAAATCACCAAACTCTCCCTGAGGGGTTTTTTTGTAACAACTGTTACATATATTAACAAAAGCGTTTAGCAAAATGAACAAGTACATTATTTTGGTTCAAAAAAACTTACAAACAATTAATAGTAATAAAAACTTACTCTTTGATTAAGTCTTCAGTGTTGAATTCTTTCCACTGCCCTAGTGGATCTAGAACAAGCAGAGTAGCGGTGGCAGCGCAGAATATAAACAAAGCCCAGTGGTGGCTACAATGTCAAATACAAAATGAAATGAGAAATGAAGGTAACAAAGTTAGCTAATTAGTATGTAATTTTATATTAGAACTCACGTTTGGTGATACGGCATTAGAATGAATAATTATTCTGTTGTTCAACAACATTGAAGACATGAATCATGTAGTTACAAAACCTCCCAGGGTCCCTAGTGACATTGTCATACGATAAACGCTCGGGCACACCGCAGTAACGCATGTCATGTCCTTCTCAACACATCTCTCAAGCAGACATCTATTATATCACATGTACTATAAAAAGTTAGCCAATGCAACTTCATAGATACTTATTCTATATGTTTTACAGTATGAGGAAAGAACACTTACTTTAGATAAGCTTGAATAATGTTAATGTTCAGATAATCTCCACACATCATCTCTCTGATGTCCTCAAAGTTGATTGCCGTCATCATATCTTCTTCGTAGTGAAACATCGACTTTGGAAGCGTCATCATGAAGTTGTTAGTTTGAGATGACTTCACCATGATCTTGTCGTAGAGATTCATCTGCTTGGCCCCAAAACATTAACAAGTTTTTGTGGCAGTGCGAGCTTATTTTTAGGCGCCTCAGAAGTCCTGGTGCGACCCCGGACGGGCGCTGGATTCTTACCTTTCGCACCCCGACTCACTGGATTCTTACCCTTCACACACAAACAATAAAGCATAAATGTAAAGATAATTACTAATTGATTATTATAGTAACATTAAACATTTATCTAGAACATACCCTTCTGGCAGGATTCGTCGGCGCGCTGATCTCTTCTTCTCTGGGCCGGGATACGCGGCGAGGAACCTCAGGGATCTCAGGATTCGCCGGCGCGCTGGTCTCTTCTAGTCTGGGCCGGGTTACGCGGCGAGGAAGCTCAGGGATCTATAATAGATTAGATTAGACACTTAATGCTAAATAATGCATTTTATTAGATACTAAATGGTTGTCAAACAGTCTTACCTCATCGGTGACAACAATATAACATGCTGGCCAGGGCAATATGTCTCCCTTCGCTTCGATCAGCGTGCATTTGTTGTCATCGCCATCGGAAGGTATGCATGCTCAAATCCATCAACTATCAGGTCCAAGGTCACACGCGCGTAGAATGGGGGTAGACGTACGAAACTGATGAGCGTGAGTGGACCTGATGGCAACACCGTCCCGTAGGCCGCATCTACAGGGTGCCCGTCTAATGGTATTTGGAGACGACATTTTTTTTGCTCCTTTAATAAAAGAGATAATACGTGAAATAAATAAGTGAGTCCAATCTAATACTATTTAAATAACTTTATTTTAGAAGAAAATAGTTAAACAAAGTTAACCTGGATGTTGGCAAACGGGTACGGGTCAGGCCGGAGCACAACTAGACGAGGAAGACATTCGAGGAGGATCTAGCTGCTGCTGCTGCTGAGTAGTCGCATGTGCAATCGCATTCAACGCTTCCTGCAGCCTCTCCTCGATAGCCCGGCGCTCAGCAGCATGTTTCTCGTCATTAGCTTGGCGCTCAGCAGCGAACTTACGCTCTACCATCGCCTCGACTTCAGCAGCACTCATCTGACCCTTCCTAGCAGATGGCGGGAATACGTTTTCTGACGTACTTCTCCCCCAAATCCTCTAACACGCCCGGGTGATCCTTCTTCCCAAGCATTTGATTCAGCGCGTCGTCTTGAGAAGGAGGAGCGTGTAAGTCCACTTCTCCTCTCTGTGCCGCATCGTACTGTCCAATTTTCAAAGAAGTTAATGACGAGATTTAAGATCAACAAACACTTGAGTATATAAGTAAATTATTCAACAGCTACTTTCAAATACTTACAATTTGGTTTGCCAGTTGTTCCATCGCAGCATTAGGAAATATCCTCTGACCTTCGCTGGTCGTTTTCTGGCGTCCCAGTATGTACATCTGCACCCTCCTCGCCTCAGAGACATCCTCGATCGGGCATTCACTTCCATCCTCGTTCCTCCGTGTCAGCAAACCAGCTTCTTTCCATCCCTCGAGGCTGCCCACATATCCCCTTCGTCCCATGGTGTGGGGGTAGAGATTAGCTTCACGGTTTTGTCGTGCTTGTTCTTGTACTTGCTGTTAAGAAAGTACAACAGGAAATTAATTAGAAAATCAGGGATAAAGCATTATGAGCATTAATTAAGAAAAGAGTACACACAAACATACCCTGAACTTGGGGGTGGGCGCGCTCAACGAACTCCTTCCACTCCTCTTCAGTTATCATGCCATTGTATACAACATACGGCGGAGGCTCACGTGGGGGCACCCTGTTGATCCAATGCTCAACCAAGTAGTGGCGGAATGATTTAGCTTTGCCGGCCACCAAAGAAAGAACGGTCTTCTTCACTTCTTCTGGGATCTTGTACCGTTCTTGCACCTTCTTCCAGATGGTCTCCTTTACTTTTTCCGGGACTTGTTTCCATGTGTGGTTGATGCAGCAATGTGATCTGGCCAGAGTCCCTAGCATACTAGCGAACTCTGACCTGCTGCCCCCACCATACCTCCCATACTGGTCCCACAGAAGACTAATCTGATCCGGTTTCTGCAGTTTCAACCCACGGGTCGGACCTCTACCTCTGGGTCTCTGAGTAGCACTCGTAGAAGGTGCACTCATGGAAGGGCCAACAGCAGCAGCGGCAGATGTGGATGGGGCAACAGCAGCAGCGGCAGATGTAGATGGGACCGGTACCATTTGCTGCTCATTTTCCTCCTCATCACGACAAAATAAATCGAACTCTTCATCAGCCATGTCCTGATCAGCCATGCCTGCAAGGATTGAAATACAATTTGAATTAAATTAAGCATTTCATAATGGTCATAAACAAGCAATAAATAAAAGAGTGTTAATTTCATATAAATTTTTATAGTAATAACTTAATACACCATTATCTCTCAACCCACATTCCCTCGTTATGGTCTGATCGTATATACTCACGATGACCTGTGACCTCAGCCTCTTCCAATGAAATAGGAACAGTTGGAGGTTCATCTTCTGCATCATACTCATCCTCATCAACCACACCATCCACACCAACTATTCCTCTTCTCCCTTTAAGCACAACAGACCATCTAGGATTACAGGGATCAGTTACATAAAATATCTGCTTAACCTTCGTCCCAACAACGAATGGCTCAACCGTGGGAGTAGCTCTAGACAGATCAACCAGTTTCATACCATGCTCCTCCTCACGGTAGCCATGATTGTTGTTAACCCAGTTACAGCGGAAAACACACATTTCGTAGCTGTTGTAGTCCAATACCCAGATGTCTTGTATAACACCGAAATATGATTGTGTTACCGAGACAGGACTATGACCCACGACACCGATGTCATATAAGTTTTGATAAGCTTCAAGCTCTACACCACTGTTTTGATTCGTTGACTTCTGATCCTGACGTTCTGTGAAAAAGGTGAATCCGTTGACATCGTACCCCTCATAAGAAATTACATCCAGATTTGGTCCAAATGCAACTACTTTAATCAGTTCAGGCACATTCGTGGACTGATCGGACAACACTCTCTCTTTGAACCATCGGACAAATGTCCTATTCTGCTCATTTTGTAGTCTAACGTCACTCATGTTTGGATATTGTGCTCTTAAAACACACAAGTGTTCATCAAAGTATGGTTCAACATCTTCAAGATGACTTAGCACAACTAAATGAGCTTTGTTAAGAGTGTCTATGTCAATTCTTTTCAGTTTCCTTCCAACCGTGCAACACCCTTCAATCTGCCCTCGTGTCTAGAACGTGGAAGTCCAATGGTATCGACACCTTCTAGGTAATTGGTGCAGAAGTCTACAACTTCCTCTGTGATAGTGCCCTCTATAATACTACCCTCTGGGTGACGACGGTTCTTCATTTTCTTCTTCAGGACACCCATGTACCTTTCGAAAGGATACATGTAGCGAAGGTACAAAGGACCACACATCAGAATCTCTCTTACAAGATGCACGAGGAGATGTATCATTATGTCGAAGAACGATGGAGGAAAATACATCTCCAGCTGGCACATTGTCACAATAAGATCCTTTTGTAATTTAGACAGAGTGTCCACATCAAGAACCTTAGACGAAATGGATTTGAGGAAGACACTGACGTTTGTGATTGTGTGTCTGACAGCATCCGGCAAGATCCCACGTAGTGCAATTGGCAAAAATTCTTGAAGTAGGACATGATAATCGTGAGATTTCATTCCTACTAATTTGAAATCTGTCATGGACACTAGGTTTCTTATGTTTGAGGAGTAACCTGATGGTACCTTGATGTTGTAAAGGGTACTGCATAGACTATGTTTCTCTTCTTTAGACAGAGTGTGACAGGCAGGAGGCAAGAATGTGCGTTTTCCACGTTCTTGCGGGCCAAGCTCTGTGCGTATGCCCAACTCAATTAAATCTTTTCTTCCTTTCAAATGATCCTTTGTCTTTCCTTTTATGTTCAAAAGAGTGCTAGTGACACTTTCACCCACGTTCTTCTCGACATGCATCCCATCGATACAATGTCTAACCTCCAGATGCTGCCAGTACTCTAGTTCCCAAAATATTGATTTCTTTTTCCAGACACTTTTTTCACCACTTTGGTTGGCGGCCCGAAGTTGTTCACAATATTATCCAACTTTTTGTAAATCTCTGTACCTGTCAAAGGCTGGCGCGCCATGCTGTGATCAGTTTCCCATCGAACTCTTTCGCCATCTTTCGATACTTATGTCCTTTTGGAAGCATTTTCGGTGGCCCATATACACGGTTTTCCCACTATGTTTCAAGCGAATGCTACAAGTGTTTTCACCACAAATCGGACACGCCAACGCCCCCTTGATTGAATAGCCTGAAAGATTACCATAGGCGGGGAAATCATTGATTGTGCAGTACAACATGGCACGCAAATTGAAGTCCTCTTTACTGAATGAGTCGTAAACCGTAGCCCCTTCATTCCACAAGAGTTGTAGATCCTCTATCAAAGGTTGTAGGAATACGTCAATTTTGTTGCCCGGTTGCTTTGGACCAGATATTAACAAAGACAACAAGATGTGTCTTGGTTTCATGCATAACCATGGCGGTAGATTGTAAATAACTAAAAGCACAGGCCAGGTACTGTGTATGCTACTCAAAGTACCGTAAGGGTTCATCCCATCCGTGCACAAGCCTAGCCTTAGGTTTCTCGGTTCGTTACCAAACTCAGGAAATTTTACGTCTATGTTTCTCCACTGTGGTGCATCAGCGGGATGTCTTAATCTGCCATCCTTTTTCCTGTGAACTGAATGCCACCGAAGATTCTCTGCGTCTTTCTCAATGGAGAACAAACGTCTGAACCTTGGAATGATGGGCAGGTACCACAGTACCTTAGCTGGTGAACCTTTCTTACTACCGCTGATGTGAGTTTGTTGTTTCTTATAC
Organism: Limonium bicolor; assembly: GCA_023374045.1. NCBI lineage: Eukaryota > Viridiplantae > Streptophyta > Magnoliopsida > Caryophyllales > Plumbaginaceae > Limonium > Limonium bicolor. Next base: position 11,973 of record JAIOTZ010002386.1, read on the forward strand.
CGTGACGCTCCACATGCTGAACAGCTTTCAGCAAATTCATCCGATTTCCAAAACAGCATGCAACCATTTGGACAAGCATGAATTTTCTGGTACCCCATACCCATTGGGCACATCATTTTTTTGGCTGAGTACGTAGTCGTTGGTAAAACGTTGTCCACCGGAAGAACGTATTTCAATAGTTCCAGGAGGTCAGTGAAACTTACGTCGCTCCAGCCATGTTTCGCTTTCAAGTTGAATAGCTTGAGGACGACACTCAACTTGCTTAACTTTGTAGGGTCACACCCGGGGTACAACGGTGTTTTGGATGAATCCAACAAATTTTCATGCTTGTCTGGCGTGTTAGAGTAATGTCGTTCCACATCTTCGAGCATAGTCTCAATGTCATCATCCCAGAAATCTGGCTCAACGTTCCCTGTAACGTCTTCTGGGTCACCAGCAACTGTATCATCTCCAAGTTCTGTTTCTGTGTTTGCCTGACCATTATCCCCTTCGTCAGGCTTAATAACATCGAACGCACTCTGACCATGCCATCGGATTATGTCTTGGAAATCTTTTGTAAAACCGCGGCGGATCAGATGTTCCTTAATTGTTTCAACGCCGCGATATCTCAGATTGTTTTGGCAGTCGATACACGGACAAAATATGTATCCCTTGTCTGTAGGTTTCAGATTGTTCGCCAACACCGTGCATAACTTATCAACTCCTTCTAAAAACTTGTCGTCCAAATTTCCGCTGTAAATCCACGAACGTTCCATCTCCTTCTAGCTATTTATATGAAGGCAGCCATTTCATACCGTCACCCGTGGCAGAGTCTTTACACTTTTGTATCTTATCAACCTAAATCCATCCATGAGTATTAAATCCCACCGGTGAACGTGTTTTTAATATGTAATTTATTGAAAATTTCGGCAGCATCTCCCTACAGTTCTTCAAATGCACGATATTATGATATTAATCAATAATATATGCATTCGAAGAACAATAAAGAGATACTGCTGAAATAATCAATAAAGTACAATTAAAAACACATTCACACCCTAGGTGTGAGATTTAACAATCATGGACAGTCCCGACAGGGACTGCCGAAGATATACCTCTATTAGGTATATCTTGGGCGGATAACTATGTTTGGTAGTTTGTCAAATATTATATGTATATATGTAAATCTTACCTCTGGTAGACGATTAGCCGATGCTAAGACGGTTGAGGTCGGAAGCCAAAATAAAGTCGTAGTCCTGATGCATAAATGAAAAACGACAACATTAGAATTCATCAAAAAATCAAGGTTAAATGCTAGCTAAACCGCGGAAAAAAATCGACAGCATCTCCCCTATATTTCTAACGTCTCCAAATCAGTTTTATCAAAGTCAAATTTGCACGCACCATCTAGAACTAGTAACATACATAAACTTATCTTCTTCTACTATAAATGAAGTTTATTTATGACCTTCTCTGCAGTACTTCAGATTGAAGGACTGAACTAGTCATTCTAGAACCATTAAAATACCGAAACTCATCTTATTCTTTCTGGTGGTTATAACAATAGCATTGTTGATTCCTGTCACAGATTGTGAATCAAACAGAGAGCATCTGGCATAGCAGATTGAGCAGTTGAAAATGAGCTATTTTCAGGAATCGGTAATATACTTGAACTTACTTTCTTTCCTGTGGCAGTTTTAAGTAGTAGCATTTTTAAAACTACACTATTATTTATTAATTGTAATACTAAATGCTAAGAATAAATAAATACAGCAGTTTACAGTTTGCTTTGCAAAATTACCGTTACTAAGCACCGAAGTGGGCAAGTAGTGTAGAAATCAGCCCACGAACTAGGTTGCAATTAACTGTGAATCTGGGCACAAATATATGAACAAAGTTAGAACTTGCAATCGAAATGCATGTATATGAACAAAGTTAGAAAAAAAACGACAATCAATCGATCGCATACCCAATACGCGATAGAGAGGTCGACGGTGAGACCAGTGGTAGATGGGTGGTGACCGGCGGCGATGGGAGTGACAAAGGTGGTGGGAGCGATGGTGGCGATGGCCGTTAGCAAGGTGACGGGAGAGAGGAGGCGATTTCAGTGAGGAAGATAGCGCGAAAGAGAAGAAGAGTTACTGTAAGTACAGTGTGCAGAGTAAACGGGCAAATGTTGTAGTTAAAAGGACTTTAGATTACGGTTTACATGAAAACCGTAATGTAAAGTCACACTTTACATGACGGTTCCTAAAGAACCGTAATCTAAAGTGTAACGAAATTAATAAAATAGCGCGAAAATTATTTGGCCTATGCTGGGTTTCGAACTCAAGATCGATGGTGTTGACTCATGTACCCACGGCCATTGAGCCATGAGTCTTATTCGATCAAACAAATGTAACACATTAATATAAAGTTATTTTTAATCTAAAATAAGCTGGTAAGACGACGTCGTTCACTGTAATTTAGATTACGCGCGGCGTCGAAAAAAATCAAATAATGCGGGAAATTTGGCGTCAGGTCAAGACGACGTCGTTGACCATCAGTGGGCGGGGACTTTAGATGACGGTTATTAGTAAAACCGTAATCTAAAGTCCGTTGACCGTAAAGCGCGCGTCAACACGGGACTTTAGATTACGGTTTCACAAATAACCGTCATCTAAAGTCCGTCCTAAAAAAGGCGCGCCTACCTACCTCCGATCGATTATTGCTTACGGTTAATTTAATAAACGTCATTAATTAACTCCGGCCTTCATATTATTACGGTTCTGTTAAAGCCGTGATTAAACCACCGTCATTAAAGGCTTCCGTTCCACCAGTGAAAATTTTCATATGGTACATAGAAAAACTCATTATTTAAAATTTGAAAAATAAAGTATGAAGAAACATAAAATATAATCAATTTTATTGTGATTTTAATGTATTTGTCATAACTATTTAGGATTTTAAGTCTCCACTACAATAGATTTTAAATTAAGGAACAATTTATGTTTTTTAAATATATTAATTTTTATTGTTTATCCATTTCTATTTTTAGATTTTATTATTTTTTTTATTTAATGATATTCACTTTTTTTAAATGAATTAAAAATTATATATATCATTTCATTAATTTTGTTTATTTTTTTATATTTTAATTTTTGTTAAAATAGCCATAAACCTTTGAGGTTATTATGGGGCATATGGTGTGAGGGTAAAATGGGGATATTAACAATATAATATATCTGAATTCGAACAGAGGGTTATTTTGTAATAAAATTGAAACCTTAGAGGTATCTCATAATGAAAATGAAACATCGGGGGTATCTCATAGACAAAATAAACCTCAAGGGTATCTCATAATAAAAATGAAACATCAAGGGTATTTCATAAACTTTGTTCAACCTCGGGGTATCTCGTGAAATTTCCAAAATTGAACCTTAAAGTGCTTCATATCAAACCATCAAACTTTAATCTCTAACTTTCCTAGTTTCATTGGTTAAAACTTCGTGTCGTCGTTTCTGATAAGTTCACGTGAACTAAATAGGGCTAAAAGTTCAAATGATATTACTTAATGATCTTAGTTAAAAGTTAATCCTACAAATTGATCCTAGTATATATAAAAAGGTTCAAAATCAAGGCTTACAAATGTGAAAATAAATTTCTTTACATATTTTAGAAAATCTTGAAGTATAGAAACTAAATGATGTTTAATGAAGTAAAATTCCGGGTGCCAGTGACCCTATGAAACTAGCTAATGCTCTAGATACGTCCTCGACCTGTCGTGGATGTGTCATTGATCAGGTAATTTGATAGTTTTAATTAGAGACGTGATAAACACAAACATGAAACTCTTATTCGATTGAGAATTAACACAATAGAAATTCACTCAATCTCCCTCTGCCATCCTATGGACTTCGAGACAGTTTAGGACTTATCACCAAAGTCCTCTACCTTTCCTGATAGCATGCCTACGGTTCCCTAACTGTTCCCCGACTAATCAGTCTACCAAATACCCAAGGTATTAAGTTGATTACACCATTTGACTTTGCTCACTAACTCCCTAGTACTCACACACACTCAGATACACGATGTATAACTCACACTTACACTTGTTTTCCTTTTTCTCACATGTGTTCTTGTCTATTGAATACGGCATCACATTCAATATTTATATACATAACCTTGCTAGCTTATAATTGTCGGCCAATGGTGAGCTATACTCTAGGAATCATTGCCTCTTATTCCTAACAGAATAACTCTGCATAAGGTACACTGATCGCCAACTTAGTTTGTAGGCGTAGCCATGACACGTGTTGTTCACTGGTTGGACACGTTGGAGGCAAGAGCTTATGTGGTCGGTTACCACTTATGACGTCCACTTGCCTAGTCTGATGGCTTCATTAATTCTGGGTAATTAATGTCTCTTTATAGCTCAGTTCTTGTCTTGTTATCTTGTTCATAATTGTTCTATCTTCAGCAAGACTTTGTTGTGAGCTTTACAAACCTTTGTGTGAATGCATGTGTTGTTGGTTCACTTGTGCCTGATTAATCTATCTGGTCTTTTGATCATATCTGATGCAGAGAGTCATTGTTGTGTTGTTCTGAAGTTTCGTGTGTACAAGGAGCTCTATTGATAGGTGCCCGACATGTTGGGCACTAGTCATGAACGGAGTGTGCATGCAACCTTGCGTGCTAAGCCACTCTTTTACCTGTTTACCTGAATTTCATACTTGGACAAACATGTCATAAAAACAACACTTGGTTTGCTTTCATCAAAACTTGAGGAACTTGACTTAACAATTTCTCCCTTTTTGATGATGGCAACCATACAAGTATAGGTGTGAAATGTCGTACATGTTTAAAATGATTCGTGTTAACTCCAGAAGAGAGAATTCCCTCTAAGAAGGATTTCCCTGTGTTTGTTAAGAGAGATGAGAAGATAACAACTTTTACCAGACCATAAGATATTGAAATTTCATTAAGATTTCATAAAACATGGAAGATATTCAGTAGCAAGTAGAACACTTCTTTTCCCCCTTTGCCATACAGCAAAATAGGGACGTAGCTACATGACTAACATGACTGAAAAGTCTAAACGTTTCATAGATTAAAAACTACAAGGTTATAGAGACATCTAGGTTGTGTGTCGTTTGGAAGTGGTGGAGGTGGACACGTATATTCATCATTAGAATCACTATTGATGGGGATATTCTTTTGTGTGTGAGAGGATGCTACTTTGGTTGAGGCATCTGAGGCATCCATAGAGCAGCTTGTTATAGATTGGCTAGGACTTGCATTAGTAGACCATGCTGTGGAAGAAGTTGAATCAGGATGTATGTAATTATGGGCAAATACTTCTTGGGTGCTTGGTGTACATGAATTTCTAACGGTAGAAATATACGTTTGTTCATTGGAGCTTGTTGAACTCTGTGGTTCGTGATCCATGATGAAAAAGAAGGTAATGTAAGATGGAATTTGTATGAAGAGGAAGAAAAGAGTGGATGATGGCGAATGAAAGCGGTAATGAGAGAGGTGACTGGTCATGGATTTTATAGATAGCTGAAGGATAGCTTATCGATTGATCGTGGAGGTGTATATATGAGTCATAGCTTTTTTTGTGCAGTCTAGGATGTAGGTTTAGGTGTTAAGTGATGAAGATGGATTAGTGGAATGGGGTAAGTTGATGTCTCTGATCTTGTTACAATTTTTAATCAAGAAATAGATAGACGTGTCAATAAAGTTTTTCATAAAAGAAAACATGCATTCATTAGTATAATTTGATGGTTTTACATGCATGTCAAAATCAAAGAAACAATATTGAGACAGATATATCAAAGGCAAAAGAACAGAAAGAAAGAAAAACTAACTTAGTCTAAGGCAGCTCACGGTTACTCTCAAGCCTCTAATAGGTGTAGAACTCTCAGTCTAGGTACTTGTTAATATAATCTAGGGATCCTGAACCATAGCTTGAACACTAGGTTCGTCGGATACAGCTTGGACATCTTTAAGGGTAAGCTTTACACGCTGAAGAATATCTTGCGCTTGAGTATCCAGAAGTGTCCTCGACCTATCCTGGACCAGTAAGAGACTGCGCTTCCTCTTGTGAGCTGAACTCTTGGCAAATGGGCGAGGCACTGAGCGGGAGTCCTCACTTCTGGCAGGCTTCTGGAGGACTGTGAGCTTGTCACCCTTAGTCTTGATTCCCATCTTGGACATCATCTCAGAGCAGATGCAGTCCTAAGCGCCACGAGCACGCGGTGTAGCGGTCGGTATCCACTCTGAAAGCTCTCAGAGCTTCTATGACCACTCCACCATGCACTAGTCCATGGTTAACATGTCGACTCTCATCTAGAGTGAGTAGGATCATAGCAGGTAGATCAAACTTCTCCTTTATCCTGAGAGCATACATGATCCTGACATCACAAGCATTAACGATGTGAATACGCTGATTTCTGGGGGTGATGTTATGGGTGGGTATGCTGTGGAGGACCCTATTGGTGATGGATATTTGGACAGTGGGGAAATTCTTCATGGTTGCGCCCTTGTTGAAAAGATGGACCATTTTGCCACTCTTGTGTCCAAGGTCGTTCCAAGTGGTGTCCTTGGGCACGACCATCCCTTCTGACTCCAAGTTAAAGTGTTTGGTGATCCTTGATTTGGAGATGTTGATGAAGGTGTCCTGGACCTTTGAGATGAGGTAGTCGTCGTTGTTTTCACTCTTGA
>JAIOTZ010002387.1:0-18648 GCA_023374045.1 Limonium bicolor
GATCTGGGATAGTTGGCCCAACACCGTTACAAGGATAGAGAGAAAAGTCTGGGTTACGAAAAAACTCTGCAATTCGCAATTATTCAATTGTGTTGTATATATTTCTTGAAGAAGAATGTTTTTGCATACGAAAAGAGTTAATTGCAGTTTATTTTTTGTTTTTGATCATGAGTATGTGGTGTTGAAAGGTATCGCGGAATAAGGCGTTACTTCACACCCCTTGTCATCCAAAGGTTAAAAGAAAGAAATGGTGGAAGATCCCAAGTTAATCTACATTCAGATTTTGTAGTCTAACTTATCCATGCTTTAAAAAATTTCTTTTTCACTGTTTGCGAAAACCTACAACCAGGAGCAGAACTATTCTTTTGATTGTCACTTTGCTTGCTCTGTTTTGCATCTGTTTAATCCTGAGGTTTGATACTACGGCCTTAGAGATATATTTATTCTCTATTTGCTTGAGGACAAGCAAAAGCTAAGTGTGAGGAAGTTTGATAAGCGAGAAATACATCTACTTTTAGGGCTTTAATTCTTCCTATTTTCATAGCAATTTGTATCGTATTTCTCACTTATCATATGATTTTCCTAGATTTATGTTTTGATATGAATTGATATATTTTATGTATTAAATGTAGGAAAAAGCCATGTAAATGGATAGATAATCTCATGAGCTTTCCAACGCAACAAACGGCGAGTAAAACGGACTTATAACGAAGGATCTGGAGCAGGTTGAAGATTGAAGTAATAATTATAATGTGCGACTATATATATATATATAGTCCGCCTGGCGGACATGTGTGAGTACCGCCTGATAAGGCGCGGACACAAGAGGCTGCGTCCGCCTGTTAAGGCGCGGACAAGAGAGGCGCAGACAGATGAGTGGCGTCCGCACGCCTGTGGGCGGACAAGAGAAACAGAGGCGTCCGCCTGGTAACTCGCGGACACGACACAGAGGCGCGAGACCAATTCAGTGTTTTCTTCTCCGTTTTTCCTTCTTCCTTCGCGGCGCCGCACTCGAACTGCTCCCTCATTAATTACAGACGGCGCCTAATTTACTCACGCGTGACGCCGCTGCTCTCTGACTGCAAATCTCCGCGATCTGCTCACCAACTCCACCGCCATCTCCAGAGCTTCAGTCTGCACCGTCCCTGATTATTCCATTCACACTTCTCCACCTTTCCTATAAATAACCCACGTTCCCCTCAGTATTAATTATCCCTTCTTTAAATCCAAAACCAGTTCATCATCAGTTCACGAACAGATCACCACACTCGCTCACCACACTCACTCACCACGTACAAACCACATCAATTTCTATTCTCTCCGTTTTCTCCATTTTTATTTGTTTTTCCACCATACCACATCACTGCCATTAATTAGTATTATTATTAGGACGACGTGGATACAGAGGCGGAGCTAGGATTCAGAGTCGACTTGCTAGCTGGAGTTTTCTCTACCCTTTCTCTTATTTTGTTTAAACGTTGTTTTTATATAGTTATGTTTAATTAATAAAAGTAAGCCCTCCCAGGTTTGGGATGCGAGCCTACTTTATAATTATGTTATGTTAAGCTTTCCACTATGATTTTATCTAAAGTAGTAGTTTAATTCCAGTTCTTGATCTGCTTTAATTCTCTGATCAATTATTAAAGCAATATTTGTAGTTTTCTAATCAACACGCGAGAGCTGAGATAGTAAACAAGACATAGGAATTAAACCTGATTAACAGCTAGAAGCCCGATCCGGCCTATAGGTTAATTAGTCTCAAATAGAAACTGTTCTTTATGCGATTGGTTGTGTTCGGATTAGAGCATTAGTCTGCTGCTAGTTCTAGCAACTGGTTAGGGTTCGTTAGATTTAGTCGTCAACGAATTATTTATAGTTTCTGAGTTTATTACTTAAGTGGTAAAGTTAATATTAATATAATTAATAAAATAGGTGAGCAGAACAACCCGGGATGCTTTTCTAAAACCAAAAAGATTTATAATTTCTATTTTATTATTTTGTTTTATTTTAATTGTTCTTATTATTGTTTTGTTCAAGTTAAGTTTTTGGTTATTTCTTCTCCTTCAAAAAATGATAAAATCTATTTACTAGAAGTCTCAGTAAATTTAATCCACTGTCAGTTATCCACAGCGAGGTCCCCAAGAGTACGACAACCCCACGAATCCACTATCCCGCAAAATGATTAGGTACACTGCCTAAGTGGTAGAAGTAGTCACATATTTCTCCATCACTACTAAGGTAATTTTTCAACCCCAAATCAACCCTTAATCCACACTCAATCTTTCCCTAATCTTTACACAAGTTTCCTACATATTTAAACACCTTAAAACATGCTATAAACCTCTTCAAATCTTTGGTTTAAATCCTTGCACAACTTCTTGCTCCAATTCAACAATTTCCATTCTCACTTTTACATTTTGCACTCTTGTGCATTTCTAACTTCTTCTCGATTGTTTCTACCTCCTTCCAACCTTACCAAATCTCTTTTGGACCATTCCAATTCATTCCTAGACCAATGCACTTCTAAAACCCAAGTTCATCCTCCATCTCCTAGATCATAAACTCTAACTCTTTTTCTAGAAATTCCTAGTCACCAAACATCAATATGCTACAGATTTTACACACTCACATATTCATCCTCCATCTACCATTTCTAGGTTATCAAACATCTCTACTCAACTCAATACACACCCAACTTCTCCAATTCATTAAGTCACCTAAGAACACCCAATTTCTACACAAATTTTGTCATAACCTCCCCATAAACCTAACATATCCACATTCATCAATTTTCACCTCTTTCAATCCTAAACTAGCCACACCCATAGAGGGTCCTACCAGCACACACTAATTCACCAACCTCATCCAAATCTCACAAGGCACAATATAACACAATAACTCACAAGGTTGGCACCTAGGCCATTAATTCAAACATCCATTCACAATTTTTCTCAAATGTCAACCAAACATCTTACTAGCACAAGTTTTTGGTTTCATTCCTTTAATTACCCATCCCAAGTTCTAAAACAATCGAAATAAGCATTAAGGTGAGTTTCTTACCTTAAACTCACAAATTCTTCTTTTCTTTTCCAATCTCCTCCTTCTCTCATTCTTGGTCAAAATCGGCCAAGTTGGCCAATCACTTGCCAACCTCAAAAATCAATATTCAAATGAGGAATTAGGCACTAAACATTACTCCTAGACTTATTAATTAAGCTAGGTTACAAGGAGGGGTGCTTAGAGCACAAAAATGAGAAATTACCTTGAGCGCTAAGATGGTCTTTTGGTCATGAATCAAAGAGAAGCTCCCAACCACCATTGAAGGCTTGGGAAGAAGCTCAAACAAGGAAAGAACAAGGTATGAGAATGGGGGCAAAATCGGCTAAGACCGAAATTGGGGAAAAGAAGAGATTTTCCTTGAAATTTTACCTTAAATGGAAGAGGAGACTCCAAGCTTCAAGAATAGGTAGATTTCTCTTCAAATGGTATATACCCATGGAGATGAAGTTCATCCTTTTGGGATTTTAAAAAGAGAGAAAGATAGAGCTTGGTGAGAGGAAGAAGAATATGTATTTTATTTTGCATTTGGAGCTTTAATGGAGCTTGTACAAGGAGAGGAAGATGGAGTAGCCATGGATGAGCTCCAAAACGTTCGAAACCAGAGAAGGGAGGAAGAAATAGGCAGGAAATAGAGAAAGAGAGGAAAGAGAAGAGGGAAATGAGGGAGGAGAGAGAGAACTTTTACTTTTGTACTTTTTTTTTTCTTTTTTTTCTTTCTTTTTCTTTCTAGTTACTTATTGAGAGAGGGGAGGCTGATTTAATCTCTAAAAACTGGCCCCCACTATATATGTAAGCTGGAGAGTTTTTTGTCTTTTACAGAAAACGCTCGTTATTTACCCGGTTTTAGCACTATTCACTAACTGGGCCCGTTTTCCGGAATTTTCTCGTTTCTTTAATTTTAATGGTTCTTAAGCTCCCATTAACGTTTAATAATAGTTATATGATCAACCGTGATTTTTACGGAGTCATTTGACTGTTTAAAGTCACGTTTTTAGGTTTCCTCGAAAAACGCGCTTTAAGACTCCGTTAGCGTTTTAACACATTATTTGGATCCGTTTTCTTCGGGAATTTTTCCCACATGTTCTTAGTGTGTAATTAGGGTATAAAAAATATATTTATAACCCTAGTTAAGGTTATATACCTCCTAAGATAATTAAATATGTGTCTTTGCATTTTGTGACTTTTACGCGTTTCCCTTTATCTTTTGGTTTCTCTTTCTTCACCAATGTCCTTAAGGACTTAATTAGCCTTATAAAATCATAATTACATAATTAATTAACACATAAAGGTTTGGGGTATTTCAAAAGGTGTTGAGCCCCTTTGGGGCCACCCATTATTTTTCAGGTACCCGGAAGATGAATACCGTTCGAGAGTAAGACAGGGATGGTGGTTAATCATGGGTAGTTGATTTGAGTACATGTGTAATTGTATGTAATGGTAGGGTAAGTCCGAATGTGTTATCGGTATAGAGATTGTAATGAACTCGGTATGATATTGAATGGAGGATGTAGTATGTGACTCGGTTTAGTGATGAATGAAATTATATTTGTTTAAGTACTCAGAATTCCGGTCCATCAGACCGATGCGGTATTGAGTTAGGCCTTGTTAGCCACGTGGGTGGCTAACGGCATTATTTCACCCACCGTTGTATTTAGAATATCCAGTGTGTTTGTGTTGATTATCGAGGTAATTAAGGGTTAATGACGAGATTAGAGGTAGGGGTGTTACAGATGCTCACTTGTCGGATGTATCGGTTGGACTTAGTATGATGTATATGTTGGTATCTCATTATCGCTGCGGCTTTTTATTATCATCGTTGTTTCATTATTATTTCATTTCTACTTCTTTACTCGCATGGGCGAGTAATGGCATGTGACACCCAAGTGAGGATTATTATTGTTTAACTTCCACTATGAGACATTTTTAATTATGCTATGAGAGTGATTATTACGAGTTTAATGAGTGGGGTGTTACACATATTCTTGTGGATTCTTCACTTTCTTGTGGATTCTTCAATATTAGTTGTTGTTCATCAGCATGTAATAATTGTTTATTCTCGAATGCTTATAAATCCTTGCTTTCTAATTTCATTGTCTTGTTTTTTTTTTTCAACACAAGTAGTTTTGTGTCTGAATAGACTTCTTTTAGATACTAAAATATAGAACAATGTGACTTTCTTTTCTTATTGCATTTGCTGAACATTGTAAATTAGAGCAATCCAGGTACCAAAGCTAACAGATCTTGCTGTTGCTACTTGATTCATGGAGGTCTGTATTTGAAGTATTTGTCTCATCCTTTTTTTTATCTTTTCATGTACTACTCTGTTAGTGTTGCTATTATTTGGATAAAGGTCAAGCGAAGTGAGACAATGGCTCAACATAGAGGAAATGATAGACATATCCCCTTTTGTCTTTTTGATACTTTTGGTTAGATCTCAACTTTCCCTATTTTTACACATTTCTAGACTTTCTAGTATGGAATTGACTTTCTGATCCATGAGTCCTCTTAACTTGAAATATATCATCTATTGTGCAAACATCGGAAAGATATGAAAGGTAATTTGTTAAATTGTGAACACAGCTGAATATTGTCATAAAGGTTAGTATACTTTAGCAATGTCAATGTACTTATATGTTATGTTTGCTGACTCTATCTATTAGTTAATGACGAGCAGTGTAATTGGTAACTAAGGCTCTCTAAATTCTTGAGTATTCATGATAGTGGCGTGCTACTTCATAATGTTGATTTTTAGCATCTAGCTGGGAAAATTGCAGTTGTTGATATTAAATTAGGTGGACTGCCAAATAATCTAATATTATCTTATTTTGCATTGCAATCGGACACTTGCTAGTATAACTAGGTTAGGTAGCTTGACATTGTTGTGCATGATTTTGTATGGTTTGATTTTGTTTAAAATATAAAAGATCAATTGAGGCGACACAAATTGCCCCATTTGATAGTATCAACTGGGGTGACCAACACTAATCACCTCTATAACATTGCGGGTGCCTTCAAAGATCAAAGGAGGCGAGTTCTAATTTGTTGCATCATTTGTTAAGAGCAATAGAGGCAGGCTGGGCTACTTGTCTCATTTGTTGAACATCAATGAAGGCGAGTTAAGCCAATTGCTCCCATTGCTTGTGTGGTAGAAGCTTTCTACATAGACCAAGGAAGGCGAGTCTATCTATTTGTCTCTCCTTTGTCTAATATCAATGAAGATGAGTTAAACTGGTTGTCTCATTTGTTTAACATCAGCAGAGGTGATTTGAGCCGATTGCCTCGATTGCTTATGGTGGTAGATGTTTCTAAAACTCACCTCACTTGACTGCAATCAAAGGAGGCGAGAAGTGTTACCTCCATAGGTTGAATTAGTGAAGGTAAACCTTCTAGTCGCCTCCATAATAAACGTGGTGACCTTTTAGAGGCAACATAGAGACTAATTATCTACTAAGATAATTTTTAATTTATAGAAGAAAAGAAGTTGTCTCTATAGATCTCATGATTATATTATGATGATCTTTTTTTATCATACAAAATTAGAAACACTTATTAGTGGATTAAAAATAATGAAATAATAAAGTGGGACTTGTGAATTCAACTTCGGAGGGATTTAGATCTGCATAATTTACGTTAATTCACATTGATATAACCATAACGCAAATTACTCAATTCCAATTTATTACTCATTATATTTTTTCTTTTACAGATAAAAAAACATATTTTTAAAAGAAGAAAACTATTCTCATGTAATTAAATACATACTTAAAAATTTTGATGTTACTAGAATTATACTATCAAAATATTAATTTATTAAAATATACTTAAATTTACAATAGTTATACTTTAAATATTACTTTCTATTTTAAATAAATGATAATTTATCGGTGGGTATAAAAATTAATTAAGGAGAAAAAATATATTATTTCAATCTTACTGAATTTTAAAAATTAGAAAATGACTAAAAAAAAGAGTGAGAGATTGTATATACTATTCAACAGTCGACGACATGGGCAAGCCGTGTGTTGCTCGGTGTAGTCCTGCCATTTGGCAGTCCAGTCAGCAGCTGACTGGACTGTTTTGCTGACTGGGCTGCTTTTTTATTATATTAATTTCAATTGGTTGTAACTTTTAAAATATAAATCCAAAATGAAAAAAAATTATATCATTGTTCATCTAAATTCAAGCTCTTCAAAACAAGACCAGACATGAATATATTTTGATAACTTTAAAATTTTATATTATTTACAAAATAATAATAATACATTATAAACAAAATGATTTTATTGGTTCCAAATTTTGTTATCTAATTCACCACTTATTAGTTAATAAATCATAATATCAATTTTAATAAATCATAATATCAAAATTAATGAATCATATCTTTATTTTAGTGTATCATCACAAACATATAAAAATAAATTTTTACACAATAATACAATACAAATAATATTTGATATGTATGAAAAATACACGATTCACTATATAAGGTTTAAAATACACCATACAACAATAATAATACACTACAAAATAAAAATAATTTTTATCAGTTCCTGAAGTTTGTTATGTAATCACCACTTATTAATTAATGAATCCTAATATCAATTTTAATGAATCATAATATCAAAACTAATGAATCATATTATCATTTTAGTGTATCATCGTATACATGTAAAATAAAATTTTTAAGCATATACAACACAAAACAATATTTGATACGTAAGAAAATACATGATTCACCATATAAGGTTTAAAAGACACCACAACAACAATAATAATACACTACAAAACAATAATAATGTTTATCAGTTCCGAAGTTTGCTATCTATTCCTCAGTTATTAGTTTGAATCTAATATCATTTTAATGAATCATAATATCAAATTTATGATCACACATATCATGAGTAACTATAAATATAACAATTTTAACAATAATACCACCACAAAACTTGGTATGTAAGCAAAATAAATGATTCACCATAAGATTTAAAATCTCTCATAATATATACACTACAAAAACATCTAATTTTTATCGGTTTTCGAAGTTTGTAATCTAATTCCCCACTTATCAGTTAATGAATCATAAAATTAATTTTAATGAATTATATGATTTTAGTGTATCATCGTATACATGTAAAATAATTTTTTTTAAGTTGTCAAAACAATATAACTGGTCTTGTTTTGAAGAGCTTGAATTTAGGTGAATAATGATATATTTTTTTTAATTTTGGACTTATATATTAAAAGTTACAATCATTTAAAGTTAATATAATAAAAATGCAGTCCAGTCAGCAAAACAGTTCAGTCAACAACTGACTGGACCTGCCACATCACATGACTACACCATAATGGGTGCGGAGGGCCGATGGCATCGAAATTGCGATACTATTACAATAATGGACATATATTTTAATTTTACCGTGCTTTAAGAACGCACACAAATTTGGCCACTTGTCCATGCCTTCCGTTATGCTGGTGTCTACTGTGTGTTTGTGTTTTTCAAAAAAAATGGGCTGGTGTATATTGTGTTAATTTATGTCCGATATGCTCTTAGTAGTGGAGGACCGCATTAGTAATTGAAGTTTGATTTGATTTTGATAGGATTATAAAAGTAACAAGATACGTATCCTAGCTCATTAATCGCTTTTAATATAGTCAAATATTTCTTAATCTTTCCGATTGAGATCAAGAGTGCATAATCAACTTATTGACTTTTAAACATTTATCGTTCCAACACAAAAGTATATGGCCTGTGCTGTATTTGTCTACCCCAACATTAAATCCATTTTTGCTCCATTGTGTATGGTTTTTTTAGCTGTTTTTTCTAGTGTTTTGTAACTGTTTTATATCTATTATTAGAGTAGAATATAGGATCCACGTGAATCTATACAGTAGAGTTGTCAAAATTTGACTCAACCCAAAAACCTGTTCATTTAATCTGAACCCGAAACTTGAACGAAACCTGAAAAATATTTAAATGTAATAAACCCGAAACCCAATTGGGTTAAACCCAAAATAATCTGAACCCGAAATGACCCGAAAAATTTATGATCCGAAACTGACCTGAACCCAAAATGACCAATAATAATAATAATAATAATTAAAAATGAGTCAAAGTTGAATAACATAAGATAATAGTGACTCTATAATTTTAAGAACGTGAATGAATTTATACAAATATGACTAAAAAACTTGATTAACCTTATTATATCTGAATAAAATTCAAAAATGCATTGTAGTATTGATTTTTTTAGGGAAAATTACATACCCCACTCATGACGTTTGGCGCAATTACACACTCCACCCACGTGTTTTCACAAATTACTTTCCCCACCCATGTGGTTTCCCTCTTTTTACATCCAACAACTTTTTTAATTTTAGTTTAATTCAAAAGATGCTTAAACGTTGTCCAAAATTGATGAAACTTTACATGGATGATGCTAAAGTTATATATTTTGATCTTATGTCAAATCCAAAGTTTTTTAAGCTTAAATGTGACCCGTGAGACCCAATAAAACATGTGACATGTTCATTGGGTCCCACATGTCACATTTAAGCTTAAAAACTTTAGATTTCTCACTGAACCAAAATATAACATTTTAGCATCATCCATGTAAAGTTTCATCAATTTTGGACAACGTTTAAGCATCTTTTGAATTAAACTAAAATTAAAAAAGTTGTTGGATGTAAAAAGAGGGAAACCACATGGGTGGGGAAAGTAATTTGTGAAAACACGTGGGTGGAGTGTGTAATTGCGCCAAACATCATGGGTGGGGCTTGTAATTTTCCCTTTTTTTATTTATGTGAACCAAAACTCAATTCTACCAGACACTATTATACAACTCGAACTCGATTTGACCCGAATAGAATGACTCAAACCTGAAATGACATAGTGTAATAACACGATAGATATTAACCAGAAAAGATATGATCCAATACCTAACGAATCACCCATTGGAATCTATACAAAACCACCGGATTATGCCACAAATATATTACTATCAAATATGGCGTTAGAGCCCATCTCCCTCTCAGCAGCCGATATACTTTTGTGTTGGAACTTAATAATTACCTCTAGCTTTTTCTTTATTTGACATGCAGCATTTTTTTTCTCTTTTGACAAAGACATTATTTAAAGCTCCGTATCATATTAATTAAGTTTATGTCACTTTTCTTTTCCTGGGCGGCGTGATTTAACATGACCTTCTCCCTCTCCGCAGCCGATTATGAAAAAAAAAAATCAGCCTATATGATTAATTGTCAAACATGATTTTACGATATCATCCCTATATCCCGTTTAATCTTACTTCAATTAACTATGTTTAATCTCTATCCAAACATACTATAAGCGGTCAATCATTTAATGATGAAAACAACCACTCATATGTCACATACTGTTTGTCAACTTACATAGGGAAAAAAAACTGTAAAATATAATATAATTATAATGTAAAATAAACTCTTCAATGTAAGATTAATTATAATATATGCTTAACATTTCAGTTTTGATATATTTCTATTGTATTTTTAAACATCACACATTTACAATGACAGTGATTTATTATAATTTACCATATTCATACTGTTATATTAACAAAACCCCACTAGAACGAAACTCTAATGTCGTCGTGAACGATAACCAATACCATCCATACGAGCTCCCCTATTCATTTAGCATGCAACGGTTAGAGAGAATCTCTACTCTAGCTATCCTTGTTCGTCAACCTAACAAACCCACACGAACAAGTCTATATATGCTGTATCAGTCGTCGAAGGGTGGAACCAGGGATGGCAATGGGTCGGGTTTGGGTCGGGTGGACTATCACCCGCACCCGTCACCCAGGGGCGGAGCCAGGAATTAAATGTTAGGGGGGCCAAAAATATATTAACAAACATTATTTTTAGTTATATATATTAATGGTATTTAACAAAATGTTTAGTTATTTAAATATGTATTTTGATTCAAATGTAAACTATGTAAATTGTCTTAATATTCAGTATCATATAGAACGAATAGTATATTAAGAAATAAAAAATCATTATTATATAATATAAATGTCTAACAAGAACAATGAAGTAAACCATGAAATGATGGTACCAAGTCTTCAAAACATATACACTAATCCAATTTAAATATAGATTTTTTGTAGCGGTAGACAATTTCGCTCTTACTTTTTGCATTATAAATTGAAATATATTAAAAAGTAGAATATGATAGAAAAGACAAGGGGCAGAGATGGAAATTATAGAATTTAAACATGCTGAAACTTCTATCATTTTGAAAATAATGAAAAGACATATCTATTGAGAATAGAAATAGAGTAATAAACACCCTAAAATAGCATATACTTAGAGTGGCTCTCTATTTGATATGAAATTTAATATTTTTTTGAAATTAGTAAACAAGCATATTTATGGTAATTATCAAATTATTAAGGAGACAAGTGGAAACAATGAAAATAAGATACTACAAAAGAAGTTTTATTAGGCCACATGGCCTAATTTTGTATAAGTTACTAATATAACGTAAAAAATTGTATTTAAAAAAAATCAGAAATGCAATCATCAAGGAGATAGCCCAAAAAGAATTTGATAAATGAAATCAACCATTGATATGAAAGTCCTTAAATAAACTACTTGTAAAGTAATTAGAAGAAACCAAAAATTAAGAATTTACACTTAGTAAGGTGGCATTTGATTGACAGTGATTAGATTAGAAACAACATAAAATATGATTGAGTAGTTATCGTTAATGACAACCTAATACATTTATTTTGCATGATAATTATATTTTATTATCTAAAATGTCACTATTTATTGTCATTCACATGAATAATCTAACATATATACTTACAAAATTTTCTCAAAAGGTTGGGGGGGCCAAGCCCCCCTAATAGCAAGTGTGGCTCCGCCACTACCGTCACCCGACTTCACCCACTCCACCCGTACCCGACCCGTCACCCGTTATGTATCACCCATCACCCATTTCACCCGTCACCCGCGGGTGAAGCGGGTGAACCCGTTTACCCATTTACCCGTTTGTTTTTATTTTTCCTTGTTTGCCACTAAGGTTTGCAAATTAATGTGAGTGGAGAGAAAATAGAGACACAAGCATGTATGTTCTATGTTCACCGGTTAGGATTGCAAAATTTTCTTCAGAGAAAATAAATATTGCACAGAGCATGTATGTTCCATGTTCGCCAATTATGGTTGCAAAATTACCATGAGTGAAGAGAGAAAATAAAGGCGCAGAGCATGTTTGCTCAATGTTTGCCTGTTAGGATTGCGAAATTACCTTCAGTGAAGAAAATGAAAAACTTCATAGAGCATGTAAGTTATTTGTTTTTCAGTTAGGGTTTCAAAATTACCGAAAGTGAAGAAAGAAAATAGAGGCACAGAGCATCTTTGTTCCATGTTTGCCAGTTAGGGTTGCAATTACCTTCAGTGAAGAGAATTAAAAACTGTGTATAGCAAGTATGCTAGGGCTGTAAAATTACCAAGAGTGGTGAGAATAAAGAATGACGCAGTCACCCAGAGCATGAATGTTCCTTGTTCACTAGTTAGGGTTACAAAAATCATGAGTGGAGGAGAATGAATAATAAGTAACATTTAACATATATATATAATATGTATATATATATAACATTATATATATATATATATATATAAATCTATGAGGGTGAGCGGGTCGGGTGATGGGTGAAAAATGTTCACCCGTCACCCGACCCGCACCGTACCCGTTCCACCGTCACCGTTTTCACCCGTTAATGCGGGTTTTTCACCCGGTTTAGCGGGTCGGGTGACCGGGTGAAATGGGTACCCGCGGACCCATTGCCATCCCTAGGTGGAACCCGGAAAAATTTTCTAAAGGGTGAGATTTTTTTAATAAATTAACTAATTTTTTAAAATTAATATAAATTTTCCATATAATTATATTTTAAAATTTTATATTATATATATATATTGACATAAAAATTACATTAAAATGAAAATATATAAATTAATAAAGAAGTTTGTTTTACCTTTTTTATTTCTCGTTTTAAAAAATAGGTATACCAAGTATAAGTTAATGTCAATATATAATATAGAATAATAGTTCTAAATTACTAGTTTTTTTTTCTAAAAACTTCATCTAAAAATTAGTTTGAGTAATCTAATATTATTTTAATTTATAAAATCCATAATAAAAAACTAGAAACACTTGTATGATGGATAACAGGGTACATGATTATTAGAACTGGTATAATAATTAGTTTTATTTTAGATTAAATATTACATATTAATAGAAATAAATTTTAAATAAATAGAATTTAGTGAGACCATGATGTTATTTTACAAAATGTTATGGGACGAATAAATATCTAATAATATAAATAGAAGAAGTTGGAGGACCGAACACCCACCCATCCCCCCCCACATCTCCGCCCCGGCCCCGGTAGATAACCTGAACAAATATTGTAGTACTGTGAATGATCATTCAAATAGATGTATTGATTCTTCATTTTAATATCAAAGTTTTGTGTATTATTTCAAAAATTGTTCAACTTTATGTCATTAACATTCAAATTAAGTATTAAATTTATGTGATAATTGTTTAAATTAATTGAAATCTTACTACGTAAAATGCATTGGGAAAATGGTGGCAAGAAGTTAAAAATAATAGTACATCATAATGGTACAAATTAACAACAAAAGTATACACGATCATGCATCCACTCTAAAGCCAACAACCCAATCCGAAAAGAAAGCAAGAAACATTGAAGAAGAAAATAAGAGAAATCACCATATACTCAAAATTATTGAGTCAGAATTTCAATAGTCCAGCTCTATTAGTAGATACCCTCCTTTTATGGTCAGACACAGTTGAGATGGTCAAGTGGAGGTGCTTGGAATGGTTCTGTCGTGAGAGTCTCCCTTCAGATCATGTTATCTTATCATCTAGAAATTTGTTTAGTCTTTTATTTACAAAGTAGTATAATTTTCTTGTTTTTTCTCTTTACTTTCTATTTTGGCGAGAAAGGCTATATGCACCTGAAGTGGCCTGTTCTGCAAATAGTCTCATGAAGTATGTTCTTACTGCCGCTTTAATTTGGCCTGGCTCATTGGTCAACTCTCCATTAATCTGAAGCGAAGAGATCCTGTTTGACTTGTGGTTGATGGAGGCCTTGCGGTGAAAGTATGTCGTGTTTTGATCGCCCTCCCTAATAAACTTTTCCCTTGACATTTGCCTCCAATACCTCTCCTTTTCTCGAAGGAATTGCCAAACCTGGTTTAATTTTTCTACCCGAATTGATTCCAACGGTTTTGTAGACTCATTTCTCTCTAAAGTTTTATCTATTTGTTCAAGATCTGCCAGAGCTGTCTCAATGTTCCTGTCTATATGACCATAGACTGATTTGTTCCAGTAGTGCAACGGCCTCTTAATTGCTTTCAGTTTTGTCTGCAGTGCTTTATTTCCTAGTTTTGCCCATTCTTCCTTGAAAAAAGATTTGAATTCCTTATGTTTTAGCCAACCATTAAGGGCCCTGAATGGTTTGGGGCCCCAATCGATATTCTGGAGTGTGATCTTCATGAACCGGTGGTCTGAGAGTCGCCAAGGGTTGGTTGTGAGGTTAAGACCAGGGAATGTGGTGAACCATTTTGAATAAGCAAATACTCTATCAATGCGACTCATTGATTTTTTATTCCTCAATGTATATTTTGCCCCAACCAGGTCCACCTCGATTAGACTTAATTGTTGAATCCATTGCCTTAGATCCTCCATGCTTCTGGTACATTGTGAATCATTTCCTCTTTTTCGATCGCTACCTCTTACCACCTCATTTATGTCTCCTGCCAGTAGGATGGGCTTTCTGAAATTCTTTCCTAATATCTCCGAGTATACTTGCCTTCTGGCGTCTTGCTGAGTTGGAGAATATATGAATATGATGACACCAGTAAATGCGTTCAGTGGCCATTCCATTTTTATATCAATCCAGCGGTTACCGAAACATGAGTTTTGTATGTTGATTGAGTTGGGGTTCCACATAATAATTAGACCACCCGAGCGTCCTAATGCGGGGACTTCAATTGAATTGGAGTTGTTGCGTGGTCCCCGTAGTCCTCTATCTTCATCGAGAAGCGGGGAGTGATGAGTCTCCATTAGTCCTACTAAATTTGTTCCTGACTCCCGGACTTCTTTTCGTAACATTGCCCCATTTCCTTTTGTGATCCTCGATATTTTGGAAACAGATTAGATTTGCCATTTGCGCACTGTTTTTCCTCTACCCGTCTGCTTCTTCTGAGAATTTGAGAGCAATGTTGTATGGTGGCATCTGGGTTTGGAAAGTGACAATTAAGACTTCGGCCGAAATCTAAACATTTCCGAGCTGCAATCAGAGATGGGCTATGAATATTTTGGTCTGAAACAAGGTGCACCTCCAAGTTGATCGCTGGTGAGAGAGGGGTAAGGGACTCTTGGCCACGTGGCAGAAAGGAGGCTGGGGTGGGTTGTGATTCCAGAATTTGTGAGGTTTGGGTTGGAGGTACCAATGATACTTGGCTCAAGCTAGTGTCTGGGGTGCATACTGATTGTGGGACAGAGGAGGGAATGATTAATTCATTTGTCAGGGGAATGTCTTGAGTCGGGGGAAAGTGAAGAGATGTGCTAGGGGGCGTGAGGGGGGAGCAACAACCGTCATCATCATGTTGTTCTGTTATTTTCTTATTGTTAATACCAGGAATAGTGGGCTTCGTGAGTAGGGCCTGCCAGGTGTCTACTCTCTGGAACTACCTCTTTAGTAATCGACTATACAACTTCGAACAATAAAGGGGGCTAAGAGTTAACTGACAAAAGTGCCTGCGGGACCTGGAAATAGATCTGTCTAGGGATTGCCTCAATAATTCTGACGGTTGTGTCTACTGATATGCTTTTTAATCGAAGTTTTATTTCAGCGCAGCCCAAAGGAGAGTCACCTTTTGAAATACCCCTAACTTTTAAAATATAATTAAATGATCTATTAATGATCTAAGATGATTAATAAACATCTAAATATATTGGGAAACAATCTAAAAGATCTCAACAAGGCAAAACACGCCTTAAGATCGGTAAAGGCAAAAATATGCTTTAAGACACCATAAAGGTTGTATGACCTCAAATAGGATCCAAAGTGGATTCCTAAGTATTATAATGAAGTAAGGAACACAAAAAAACCGTTCTCAAGGAGAACTAAGCTCAGGAACACCCTGTGACCAAAAATGTGCGCTAAAACACCTTAAAGCACGTTTTTGTGAGATTGCCTTCTAAATTGATTTTTAATGGGCTTAAAAATTATAATTACCCTTAAATATGATATTTTATCATATTATATCATAGTAGGGAATTAATTCCAGAAATTTACAAATTTTTACAAATTTAATATTAAAATATTAATAAAACCCTAAAGTGGGGCCCGCATGAGTCAATATTGACCAAGCATGGTCAAAGGTCAATAATTTGACCCATTTGGACCATGGAGATCGGCTGGCAATAAGAGAGGAGACAGCTCACAACGATTAAGAGACAAATTGATACCTAACACAAATTTACAATAGTAAAACTTACTTTTTTAATTATTTCAAATCTTACCCACCTATTCCTTACTCCTTGTCCGATTCCCTTATGCCCAGCCGAGTTCCTCCCTTTCTAAGAAGCTCTCAAGTCTGGTTCTTGAGCATGGAAGGCAAATCTAGCTCCTAAGCTCTTAAGGTAAGTGTTTTAAGGTCATTTTTAGCCCTTTTTCTTCATCTCTTCACTACCAACACCTAGATTTCGTGGCTCATCAATTCCTATGGCTTATTCTCAGTGTTCTAAGGTTAGAACAAGAGCTAAACTCGGTTGAAGCAAGTAGAGGGACCAAGGTTGCTCAAAATTGCATTTTAAGGTAAAAACATACCTTAAGCCTCTCAATCTTTCAAGCGGTTTTCTTCCTCTGATTTTTATGAGTTTATACACTCATAATCTTCATATTTACATGTTCATTCAGTTGGTTAGCCATTTGGAGCAAGGGTGACCAAGATCCAAAGGAAATACCATCTTTTAAGGCATTTTCCAAGGTAAAACCTAATAACAAGGTAGCTTGTTGTGATCTAACTATTTCCTATGTCAATATAGTGGATCTAACACCTTGTGGTGTGTTTGGTTCAGGTCGAAACCACCTAGAACTTCCCATGCATTTTTAAGGTGATTTTTGCCTTAAATCTTACATTAATTATTCCTTATGGTTAAACTCAAGCTTGGAGTGTAACCATGTCTTGTTTTTGTGTATTAAACATGTCTAAATCAAGTGGTGAATTTCCCTACAAGTGACCGAGCTCATACAAGGAATAACCAAGGTATAAACACCTTAAACTTATGATTTTTATAATTTTTAAGCATATAATATATGGCCGAGAGTGAAATTACATATATGGGTCATATTGACCTAAAAATGGAAAAAAAATGGCTAAGATAAATTAAGCTATTCATTTAAGAGATTTAATTAACATAATGGTCAAATTATGACATTATGTGGAAAAATAATTAAACCATGGTGAGGCCGAAAATATGTGCTATATTTTGAGACATTTATTGTGTAATTTATTTTGCAAGTTCAAGGTTGCAATAAGGCCATGTCATTAGGCCATTTTAATTTAAGTTTATAAGCTTATTTAGTTTTATTTATGCTTATAATTAAAATTGGGGCCAATTCGTAATTACTAGGAAATTAGAAAGCCGTGGGCTTAATTTAGAGTAATTTAGGGTTTTTAAATGAATTTAATAAAAATTATAACATTTTATAAAGTTTTGGGTCAAAATTGTAAAAATAGAAAATATAGGTTATTATTAGTGATTACCGAAAAATTGGTTCCCATTTGGTATTAGGAGTCAAAGTTGACCATATAGGAGACTTTGACCAAGTTTGGAAAAATTAAGAAAATTAAAATACTATCTTATAATAAGATATTTATTAAATTGTGAAAGATTTATAAAAGATGGGGTTATAATGTAATTTCTGAAAACTTGGGGTACTAAATGGAATTTAGAATAGTCCTTAAGTTATTAGGAATTTTTAGAAATTTATTGGTTAAATTTGGAGTTTATATGATTATATAAGTATAACATATGGTATTTTATAACATTGTTACAAATGGGTAACAAAGGGGTGAAAACCGAGATTTAAAGGAAATATAAGGTTAGGAATAATATTTATAACCTTTTGGTATAGTTTGGTAATTTTTGGAGTTATATATAAGGTTTTATAAAGAAATATGTATATATATAGTTTTAAGGGAATTAGAAAACTATGTATTATGAAGTGGGATGGAATTGTGATTTATAGAATTTTAGTGGTGTATAATGGAAACCGAAAATATAAGGGGCCATTTGGTTTTATAAACAAAATATGACTATAGGTTATAATTGTTTTAAATGACTTAAATGTCATAAGATATGTTATATAACAATAATGTAACATTATATTAATTAAGTGGTGGGTTTTGTAAGTATTTAAAAACATAGGTGCTGTTCGGAAATATTAACATTTTTAAATGGAATTAATATGGTTTTAATGTTATAAGGAATAACATTATAAT
>JAIOTZ010000246.1:0-70545 GCA_023374045.1 Limonium bicolor
CGAGATAGCAATGAAGCAGCAGAAGTTTGAAGAGCCATTCAGTCGTTTATATAAGCTCATACCAGAAATTCGACCGTTGGGCTTTGTAAAGAAGCCGATAATTCATTTATCGGCTTCAGTGATGCCGATAAATGAATTATCGGCTTCTTTACAAGCTCCAACGGTCAATTTTCGAATGTAAAGAAGCCGATAAACCATTTATCGGCATCATTGAAGCCGATAAATGAATTATCGGCTTCTTTACAACGGGTAAAAAAAAACACCCGAAATCGGGAATTACAATGGAAGAAACTCTTGCATGGGAAATGAGGGGGCCAAACACCCGTTCCCGGGAAATTTTCCATTCCATGACATCCGGCAAAATAAACAACAAATCTAAAGAGACATTGAAACAGTACATACTACTATACCGGTGCTTGCTTGCTTCATTCATAAACGAAATCTCAGATATCGAAAGAAAGAGGGACAGATGGGGGTTTTGATTGCAAACAGATCCGCGAGACGATACGCAGAGAGATGGATGAGAAGAATCCATTATGCAATATTGGTACAAGTACTACTGATGATCATCATCACAATTCAGAGAGTTAGTAGATAGATAATACAGCAAAAAGGGAAGAAGAAGAGAACATGATGTATATGAGTAAGACGAAGGAAAAGGAAGCAAACAATTCTCCGTACCCTAGCGGCTATAGCTCCATGCTCCCCTTCCACCGGATAATTATTAAATTATTATATACAGTAAAACAAAAGAAAATGATAAGAATTTATGATGTGTACGATGGATGTTCATTACAAAACTGAATCATGATTTCGGTCTTTTGTTTTTGCATATGCATGAATTCAATCTTTTTTCTTTTTTTTTTTCATTCATTCGTATAACAGTTCTACATATAAGCTTCTTTTTTTTCAATTGTACATGCAGCATTTTGTACATGTATATGATTTAAATATGTTTATATAGAGGGAGTAATAATAGTATGTTTGTATAAATTTGTGTATTTTGGAATAAAGTATAATGGTATGGAATGTGGGAGTGAAGATGGACAGTGTTATTAATTGAATTTATGACTATCATAATTTACTCACTTAACCTATCTACTCCATATTTGGTAATAAATCAGTACTATATAGTAGTCCTTTAATGGGGTGTGTGTATGTGTGCAGAAGCCTTTTCTTTTGTCAATTTGTGATATTTACTTACTGCTTCATTTATTTATTTATATATATACTTCCTTCTCCTCCCCCACCTTTTGTAATAGTAGTAGTAGTAACTAGTAATGTGTGGGTCCGACTCTCACCACCAACGTGATTGTTCTCTTGTGGGACCTATACCAAAAAATAACATCATCATCATCCTCTTCTTCTGTCATCTCTCTATCGATGTTCTCTCACCACTACCCTCGTTCTCACTGTCTCCTCCGACTCCTTTCTAGCTTCATCCGTGCCGTGTGTTGTGTTTGTTTTTATTGTTATATATCATCGTTTTATCGAAGTAGAATAAAGAGAGTGTTATGTTAAGAAGTTGCTTTTGTTAACTCCCACGCACCACCTAGCTAGCAGCTGAGATTACATGAATTATAGTAAATAGTACTACTACAATACACAAACAAAGTAGTAATACTATACTACATAGAGAGAGAGTAGCTAGTATTTAAATATGAGACAGAATTTTGAGTAATGATAATAATAGTTGGAGAAAGTCAGTCTTTTCTGTCTGTCTCTTTAAAAGCAAATCACGAAAATTATTTGTTTAATACATCAACTAAAGATATATAGATAGATGAGAATGAAAAGTTCAATTTATTTCTCAACCCTTACTAGTCTAGTTAGTTCCTTTTCGGCAAAAGAAAAAATCTTTTTGTTTTCCTAAAGGAATTTTTTTTTATTATTTATTCAAAAAGGCAGCTAGCTAGAAAAGCAAACGAGAGGCAAAAAAATAAAAAACAAAAAGCTGACGAGAGAACCGAAAGAAAGATGGTGCCTGCCTGCTTTCCTTTGCATCTTCTTCCATCTTTGCCCTCATCTCATCTCATCCCATCTTCCTTTTTAGTTAGCTACCTCTTCGTCTTCTCTCATCTCCCTCCCCTACTCATATTTCTTTCTAGCTTCCAAAAAAAATAAAAAGCTCACACCCCACCGTTTCTCTCTCTTTCTCTTCTGGTGTCTTTTCTCCTCAATTTCAACTCCAACCCCCGATCGATGACAAAAAGAGATGAATTCTTCACCATAGCAGCAGCAGTATAGTAACAGTCACCGCCGCCGCCGCCTCCTCTTGCTTCTCTCCAGTCCAGTCCAATCCAATCCTTCTATATGTAGGCTAAACCTCAATTAAGCAGAAGAACACACAAAAAGAAGTGTCTCTGTGTGTGTGTGTGAGAGAGAGAGGGAATTCGTGCAGTTTTCGTTTATACATATCCATTAATTAAACTTATCGTGTGCGACGCTATTCACCTTCTTCTGCTACACTACTCTTTCTAGTTTCTACAGTCATCAAATTCATTCCAATGTTAGTCAGCAGCAGCGGCAACCAGATCATCAATACCACCACTACTTCACCCAATCATAACAACCACCATCATCACACGCTACTAGTAGCAGTTCTTCTCCTCCGTCTTCCTCCGCTCCAAATTCTTCATCCGCCGACCCTCCTATTACTCTAATTACTTCCCACCAATGGAAACAATACTACTCCTACAAATAATAAACGCAAGAGACGACCAGCCGGCACACCAGGTACTTACTAATATTAATTACATGATTCAACAATTTTTTTATATTATTCATCCATACACTTACACATATACATACAAAATAAAATGAGTAGATCTTTCTTCATTTCTCAACGTGGCCAATTGCAAGCCATAGGATCTGGGGTTTCATTTCATCAGTTGTTAAATACATATATATATACAGTAGTAGTGCACTCATATATAACACATTACACATCTATCTAATTCATTTTCTTTCATCGAATCACATTAATCATCATCAGATCCAGATGCGGAAGTTGTATCACTATCCCCAAAGACACTACTTGAATCAGACCGATACGTATGTGAGATCTGTAATCAAGGTTTTCAACGTGACCAGAATCTACAGATGCATAGACGTCGTCATAAAGTTCCATGGAAGTTATTAAAACGAGATAATACTTCAGGATCACAAACTGCTACACGCAAAAGAGTGTTGTTTGTCCTGAACCAACTTGTTTACATCATGATCCTACTCATGCACTTGGTGATCTTGTTGGAATCAAGAAACATTTTCGTAGGAAACACAGTAATCATAAACAATGGGTATGTGGTAGATGCTCAAAAGCTTATGCTGTTCAGTCTGATTATAAAGCTCATCTTAAGACTTGTGGGACTCGTGGTCATTCCTGTGATTGTGGCCGTGTTTTCTCCAGGTACACACATCTTCATTTCGTTTAATTTGTTTCTAAATTGCTCCGTTCGAGTTTTAATTGGTCTGGTCTGATCTCCCCTTTCTCTTAATTTCTTGGAAACCCGCCGTTTTTTTTTAAATTTTTTTATAATTAGTGAGCTGAGAGCGCTCATTTTACTGTAAACCCGCCGTTTTTATGGCTGGGTCGTTTCGTCTTCACGCACGTATACGTACGTACCTACTAGTATGTTTTTAGAGGAGGCTAACTAAACCGACTCCTTCATCACCTAGCTATACTACTTCTGCTATTGGTTTAATTCATTCATCATCAACCGGTTCTACTTACTCAGTTACTAGGATTAAAATACATTACTACTTTGCTGGCGTTTCGGTGTAACTGAATCTTGGACGATTTTTTCATATATTTTATAGTACTTGCCACTTAGTACTAATTAATTACCTTTGAGTTATTTTTTAGTTTTTTTCTCAAAAAGTAGTACCTCTTCAATGGTAAAAGGAAAAAAAGTTTCTGAAAAGGTGGAGGTTCGAAAAAACTTGCTTTTCATTGATAGCCTGATAGGTATCAAATCAAAGGCAAGGCAAGGAGGAAGAGGCTTTTCTCGAGGTCTTTCTATTAGAAAAAAAATAATCAAAAGGGTTTCTTCTTACTTGTGGAAAGATGATTAAAGACATTGTTTTCAAAAAAGGAGAAAGATTAAAAAAAAAAAAAAACTTACTACTACCAAACAGGGAAAGAATTCTAAATGGAGTTTAATTTGAAATCACACCATCCTACTACCAGTCATTATGATTAATATATTATAGTAGTAGCTAGTATAAGAAATTCAGCAGTGTGTATAGTGATTCAGTTTGGAGTCAAATTAATTATATATGATGACACACGCACACACTCTACACTGCCACATTCTTGCACCGTCTTGGAAACACCAAAAAAACAGAAACACAACACAATTCCCTATAAGGGAATTTCTGTTTGGAATGAATGATA
Source organism: Limonium bicolor (assembly GCA_023374045.1). Classification (NCBI taxonomy): domain Eukaryota; kingdom Viridiplantae; phylum Streptophyta; class Magnoliopsida; order Caryophyllales; family Plumbaginaceae; genus Limonium; species Limonium bicolor. Next base: position 4,397 of record JAIOTZ010000246.1, read on the forward strand.
TATTAGCAGTAGTATTCTGATAGATCCCATCACACTCACTCAGAGAGAGACCATCACCGCTGCATGTCTTATTCCAGATCATCTATAGTACTATAAGTAAACTATTAGTAGTAGTTAGTTTTAGTAGTTACTACTACTGGTAGTTAACACTATTTTTGAGTTCTGATTACTACATAAATTAATCAATTCAAGGAAATTATCCAAGAAGATGCTGACGAGGGAATATATTAGATAGGGACTACTTTACACTACAGTTGGCACCCACAATCAAACACCATCACCGCATATATATATATAATTAATTAACCTTTTCTTATAAAAACTATATACGGATATGTTCATCGTCTATAGAAACTAATCCATGATTGGGTTTATCTATACAAAATGTGTCTTATATTCTATATATGAATGTTGCCAATCAACAAAACATCATTAGCTAGAATCCGGCCGGTTACAGTACTGCATGATCCTCATCATCAATCCATAGCAGAATGAGGTATACTATGTATTGATACACATATGGTTCAATTCATTTATTAGCTATAGTATAGTTGTAATTCAATGGATTTTTCTGGTTTGTCTTAGCTAGTTGGTACTTTCATTATTATCGATTGATCATGGTTGCAATATTTTTTTTTGTCTTGTAGTAGGTAGCTACATTAGCTGAATGTATAGTATTAGTATAGACTAGTAGGCTTACTCTTACTTTCTGTGACCATCTTTCTCTCTAGCTACAACGATCGATCGATCGACCAATCAAGAAACTAAACTAGTAGTACCAATATTGAATCTCCTGGTTATTGGTTATTGGTTACGTTGTTGGTACGTACGTTTAATCTATCATCATCCATCATTTCAATCGACCTCTTCTCTTTTGTTGTTTTTTGTCTGTTAATGAATGAATGGCTACCTAGCTAGCTTCTTCCATATATAAAGGACGAATGGATGACTTCCAATTTCTAGCGCAATTTTGTTCCGCCTTTCCACAACACATAGCATGCCTTATGCCTTTGCAATCAATCCCACCTCTTCTAGTATTTTATACTAGTTTTCGACTTAGATCCATCATTAATAACTGTATTACTTACTTCCAGCCGTCTATTCGTATCATCATTCCTCCACCTTCTTTTTCATTTCTCACCCTCCTTCCTTCCTACAGTGAAAATTAAAGCTCAAAAAACAAACAGTTTTACCCGGACAGGGGTGTTGATTTGATTCTAATTTGTCCTTTTCTTCTTTGGTTGCTTCACTTTTACTCTTCTCTCTTTTTTTTTTTTCTTTCATTATATTTTAGTTCTAACAATTTAGAATTTTAATTTGCGGTCTTTTCCAGGGTGGAGAGTTTCATAGAGCACCAAGATGCCTGTCACATGGGTCGGCTGCGCCCCGATCATCATCATCATCATCCTCATCAATCTCCTGGGACTGCAAATGCAAATGCAAATGCAAATGCTGCACCACCACTCTCCACAACGACCCTACATCAACAACAACACCCACCACCACCATCATCATCATCAGTTTGTCTCTCTCGCACAGGTTCCAGTCCAAGCCCTTCTCACGACAACACAATACCACCTCTATATTGGCCGCCACCACCACCACCACAACAACAGCAACAACAACAACCACCCTGCACCCTCCCCGTCCTTCATCATATCACTGCAGCATCACCACCCAACAACTTGTCCACCAACAACAGTACTAATACCTCTTATCAAAACAACAACAACAACATCATAGTCAATGATGACGTTGACCGTACTACTACTCTAAGAAACACTCTCAGACCCGATCAAATAACCACAATCTCAGTACACAACCTAGAACTCCAACTCCTAACCTCATGCACCACTGCTCCAACTCCCTCCATTATCAATCACAATCAAACCCCAACCCAGCAGCAGCACCACCTCTCACCTGTTTCCAAAACACCACCCAATCACCTCCCATACTCTACATCAACACATCTTCAGCTCTCAATCGGTTCATCCTCCGACACTACCACCGGTGACAAACATCATAACGATCATCTCTCAACAGAAACATCCGTGAGTGACAAGAAACCTGATGATCACTCAACCGCTACGGTGCTTTTAGGGACGGGGATAAAGGAAGAAGCATGTGAGCAACTAAGACTAGCGATGGCGGAGAAAGCTTACGCGGAAGAAGCTAGGAGAGAAGCGAAGAGACAAGTTGAGATAGCTGAGAGGGAATTCTCTAATGCTAAGAGGATAAGACAACGTGCACAAGCTGAACTTGATAAAGCTAATACACTTAAGGAACATGCAGTGAGACAGATTAGTGATACTTTGTTGCAGATCACTTGTCACGCTTGTAAACAGCAATTTGATCAGGAAGTGGTATTGCTAAGGAGTGGTATTCATCATCAGCAGCAACTGGAAGAAGGTAATCATGAGGAATGAAGTTTGAGTTAGTTCCAACAAGTTTGGTTTGGTTTCTATATACCTGGAGTCGTAGTACGTACGTACGTATTTTAAAACCATTATACTACTATATATGGTTCTTTGAAGTGGGTTTTATAATAATAATAATCATCCAAATCGGATACAAATCAACATCTGAGGAGATCCATGGGATATATATGCACTACTGCTGTCCAATGCTATATTTTAATGATATATACAACTAGCTAGTATATATGAGTAGTTCTGGGTGCGCTATATCCCTCGGTCAATAAATCGAATTTGGGTCATCTTTTATGATCCTTTTCGGTAAAAGAGCAGAGATATACATAAACAAGTCCAGAGGCACTGCATGGGGTACAGCAGCATCAGCAGGTGATGGTGGTGGTACGCAGGTGGGATAGGATGAAAAAGGTGTGTGTGTTTCTGAAACTATATCAACAACGAGAGAATTGCTTGCCATGCCAACGGAGGAGAGGGGGTGAGAGGACTAGGGGAGGTTATTTTAATGTTTTTTTTTTTTGTTCTTCTTTTATTTATTCCATCTATAATTTCTTTCATTATTTTTTTATCAATGAATAATGCAATTTGCAGCAGCGAGCGCAGCAGCAGTAACTTTCCTTTTTCTTTCTTTCATTTACTTTGCATGGTTTTCTGTGCCCTACTTGAAGACCATTTCAGACATTTGAATTGGCTGTTACTCGGATGTGTGATATCATTACTGAATTGGCTCTGCTTCTTTACTTTTGCTAATTTGAAAGGGAAATAGTTACCAAACTATGATGGTAAACACATGGCTAAGTAACCCTGTCATTTATTTTTACGCGTAAAGGTAAATTATCATTAATTATCATGATTCTTATGACCCGTGCGCTAATAATGGCAATGGGTTAGTTACGATGTCTAGTTCGGGTCGATCTCAAATCATCTTGGTTTGGGTGGATCCGCTCGAGTGAATTCTATTTCTTCGGTTTAATTTTGGTTTGTTGAAATTTTGGATCGGTTTGGATAAATATGAGTGACTTTCGATTTGGTTGACTTTCGGTTAGGGTGACTTCGGTTTAGATAACTTTTACTTTGGGTTAGCCTCTGGTTATTGGCTTTTTTGGATCATGGGTCTCATTCGGGGCAATTCTTATTCGATTAAATTCGGTTGACATTACAGAATCAAACAACTTAATAATCATGATATGTAAATTTGACCTCAATCAATCTCAACAACTTGTATTAGATTAGGTCGACACTACCATAAGGTTAAGCTATAGTTTTAAGTATACAACATCTAAACATCCAACGAATACCATGTTTGTTTATCATATTCCTTATTACATTCGTTCTGAAACATAGGTCGTTGTAGCATTCAAATTTTGTTCTAAAATATAATGTTTAACCTTGATTAGTCAATCATATAATTACTATTGGGTGTGTTATGTTTCATTCATATCATCTCCTATAATTAATGCAATATATTCTTCCAGATCACATTGGATATATTCATTCGGGTCAGATTGGATTTGGTTCGGGTTCGATTTGTTTGGTTTCGATTGATTTCGGTTCAGATCACTTCGGATTTCGGGTCACCGTCGGGGTTATGGGTGACTTTAGTTTGATTGATTTTGGTTTGGAGGACTTTGACTTGAATGGTTGTGGATTGTGGTTTATTCTCGGTTTTATAATACTATGGTTCGGTTTGGTTCAGGTCAGTTTGTTTCAGATTTCAGATCATTTTTTAAGTTATAGTTTTCAGTTAAAATTCAGATCCAGACTGAATTGGTCCGGTTCAACTTTACGGGTTCGAGTCACTTTTACCGGGTCTATCGAACCTTCTGGTGTTCCTTGACAAACAAAACATCAAGTTTTGGGGTCTATTTGTGGGTAAATACACATTCAAACGTAAGCGGGCTTGAATTGTTGGGAATTACTAGTATTTATGATTTTAAATAGCATTTATCATTTTGATATTGTTTTGTTCTCGGGTTACATGCAATAGATTAACCTAAAGCAGATTAAAAACTTTAATTAGTCGATCCTAACTCAACTAAAAATATTAATGTCAATTTCAATACCAATTATTAACTGATAGGTAGTCTATATATAGTAAAAGTCAGTTACAAATATTATGTAAAGATATTTACGGTAGAACTTATTCAATGGGGAGTCTCAGCCTCTCAGGCTCGATGTGGTTTTGTTATTAGGAGAGAGAAACAATATTTTTTTCAAAATGTTTAAATTATAAAATATAAGTGAAAAAAATATATTTCATTGTTCATCATAATTCGTACTCTTCAAAATGAATGGATCATGGATATGTTTTGGTAAACTTAAAACTTTATGCTTTTAGAATTACGTATTTTTAAAGTGAATCTTATAAATTAACAAAATAAATCTTCTTCAATAATAAAATGAACCTTATTCATTAACAAACCGTTTGGATTCAGCTCCCAGGCCTTCATACTAGCCTGTGGTCCCAATCTAGCCTTACAAAGATCTGCTCTAAGATTGGCTCGCCTCTTCATACTGATCAACCCACAGCCACAAAAACTAGGATTTCCTATGCTAGAGTCCTCGTCGAAGTGGACTTCAACCTTGAGCTTATTCGAAAAATCGAGATTCGAGCCCCTAGTGGCTCCATGGTTCAAAATGTTGTTTATGAATGGGAGCCAATCACCTGCTCCTCCTGCAGTCTCCTTGGGCATTCGTCTGCTCGCTGTCCAAGTATCGCTCGTCCGGACCAATCCGACCAGGGCGCTCTCTGGTTCCTAAGCCTAAGACACCCTCCCACCGTTCCCCGGGTCGTGCCCTGAGGGTGAGCCCTCATACCGTGTTAGGCACCTCCGCTCTAACCAAGATCCCTAACTCACAGACTTCCTCAGCCCAGCCAGCCCTATCCGATGGTGAGGCTCTTCAGATCACCGTTGTTATGGCTCCTGGACCCCAGTCTTTGAAGACCCTAATCCAGTCGCCTAGGGCCACTCCCACAAAGCGTACCGCCCAGTCGGATCCTGATTGCTCCCCTATTAGCCCTAAATTAATGATGTCCCCCTCTCTCCAGCTTGTGTTAAACCCCATCGTTGAAGACCCTTGGCAGGGGTCCCATTAATGGAAGGAATTCCCCAGATAAAGCTCTGCAGCCCATTCCTGAAGACCCATTCCTCCAACTCACTAATTCTTTTGCTATCTTGGATAAGGGCAATGCCTTCCCGCCCTCTACTCCACCCCTTCTCTATGAATTTAGCAGTTTGGAATGTTAGGGGTTGCAACGTCCAACCCAAGCTCCTTGAGATCCAAAAATTTGTGGCTCACAACAAGCTTTGTGTGTTTAGCCTCCTAGAAACCCATGTCTCAATCCATAACCCTTCTATTCTCACCCGTTTCTTCCCTGCCTGGAGCATTGTCCACAACTATGGGGCGCACCAAAGCGGGCGCATCTGGACCCTCTACAACCCCTCTTCATCACCCTCACCCCCATCCATTGCTCAGATCAAATCCTCTCATGCAAGGCCTCTATTCTCGATGGCCATGAATTTACCATCTCAATTGTCTACAGAAGGAACACCCTAGCCTCAGAGCCCTTCTTTGGGAAGACATCATCAATCTCACCCACTCCATTACTGGGCCGGGGTTGTGGCAGGAGATTTTAACAATATCCTCTACGCTCAAGATAGGATCAGCATGCGAAACCCTTAGCCGAGTGACTACCGCGACTTCTCCGATTGTGTCACCAGGCTGAGTTACAAGATCTTCGCTTCTATGGTCGTTTTTTCACCTGGTGGAATAACCAATTCGACCACAGGCGCGTCCTTGGGAAAATTGATCGTGTCTTAGTTAACGAGGAATGGATCTTGAGGTTCCCCACGAGCTATGCTACCTTCCTCCCTCCCATGGTCTCGGACCATAGCCCAATGATCATCACCCTCCCCGCCCCCACACCCCTAGGAGAAGCTTTAAGTTTCTCAATATCTGGACCTCGGACCCTTCCTTCCTTCCCCTTGTGAGGGATGCGTGGGATTTCTCTACTAGGGGGAGCCGTATGCACACTATCGTCCAGAGACTCTGTCGCCTAAGATCTGGGCTCATCACTCTACATAAAAAGGAGTATGGCTCCATTGGGGACAAAGGTCAAAGCCTTAGAAATGAACTCGTTGTCGTTCAAAAAGCTTTGGACCTCAATCCTTGGAACGCAAACCTTATCTCAGGAGAAATCCCTGAGGCATAAGCTCCTTGCTAGGGATTCCCAAGAGCTTCAGTTCCTCCGCCAGCTCTCGAAAACCCGCTGGCTAAAGCTTGCTGATTCTAATTCTTCCTTCTACCATAGAGCCATAAAAGCGAGAAGGAACAAAAACTCCATAGCGTCCATTACCAATGATCGGGGGAATATCCTAAATTCTCCCCCTGATATTGAGAAATGCCTAGTTGACCATTTCAAACTATCGCTAGGTTCTAGAGATCCCCTCTGTCGTTCCCTCTCTGACCTGAACTTGGACAATTGTAGGCTGCTGGACCAAACTTCGTGGGCTTCCCTAATCCGTCTGGTTGATAATAATGCTATTAAATCAGCACTCTTCTCCATTGGTGATGATAAAGCCCCGGGTCCGGATGGTTACACTGCCAAATTCTTCAAAGCAGCCTGGCCTCTCATTGGTGACGACATTTGTGATGCTATTAAAAGTTTCTTCCACAGCGGTAGGCTTCTCAAAGAGATTAATGCCACCCTCATCACGCTCATTCCAAAGTCGGACAATGCCTCATCCCCTGGGGACTACAGACCTATCTCCTGCTGCAAACACCCTATATAAAATCATTAGCAAAATCCTTGCTGAGAGACTCAAGAATGTCCCCCCCTCCCTAGTGAGTCTTGCTAACCAAGGAGGCCTTCATCTAAAGGGGCATTAATCAGACAATATTCAGCTTTGCTCGTGCCTTATGAAAAATTACAAAGATCCCATATCCCCCTCGATGCACAATGAAGATGGACATTAGAAAGCATTCGACAATGTTGACTGGATCTTCCTCAGGACACTCTCTCTTCCTAAACTTCCCTCTGGAATTTAATTTAGGAAATGGATTATGCAATGTGTCACTATCACCTCATATTCAATAAAATCAATGGCTCCCCTTCAGCTTCCTTCAAAGGGGAGCGTGGATGCGCCAAGGCGGACCCCCTTTCCCCCTACCTTTTCGCCCTGGTTATGGATATTCCTATCTCCCATGCTGACCACTTCAGTGCTCCACGGGCTTCCATTACCACCCATCATGCAAATCACTCCGTCTCACCATCTTTCTTCGCAGACGATGCCCTATTATTTTGTAGAGGAGACAAACACTCATTACTCTTATGCTTGACAAAATTAATCTTTTCTCTAATGCCTCGGGGCTTATGCTTAACCCTACCAAATCAGACCTTTTCCTTGGGGGGGTTACTTCTGCGCTTGCTGACTCGCTTATCAGCTAACGGGATTTAATCAGGGGTCATTCCCATTTCGCTATCTCGGCATCCCTATCACAGCTAGGAAGCCTAGAATTGCTGATTTCAACCCCTTAATGGACAACATCCGTAAAGCTATCACATCATGGAGCAGTAAATCCCTCTCGTTTGCGGGCAGGCTGCGCTCATCCAAAGTACACTCTTTGGTATTGTTGGGTTCTGGGCCTCCTGTATAGCCATCCCTAAGTTGTCATTAAAAGGGTTACAACTACTTTCGGTCGTTCCTTGGTCAGGTGAGGCAGAAAGCAGCTCTGCTCCCCAGTTGCTTGGATCTCCACTACAAACTCTAAGAAAAATGGCGGTATAGGCTTAAGGATATCCATAAATGGAATATGTGCTTCATGCTCAAGACTATCTCAGCCATCACCCACGACCCAGAGCGCCTTTGGATCCAATGGATCCATAAGCTCTTCATGTCCACCTTTACCATATGGACGACCGCTGCTAAAGGGAATGATCCTTGGATTGGAAAGCTATCCTTCATGCTAGGGATTGGTGGATTGAGCAATGTGGGTCACCCAATGATGCTTATTCCCTCTTCCACTCCTATCCTAGCTGCCCTAGGGTCAGCTTATTCTATAAAGATGTTTGTACCCCTCCCCGGCCTTCCTTGGTTCAACATCTGCTGGAACTCTTGGTTTGCTCCCAAGGCTAAATTTATCTCTTGGATCGATTTAAAAGGTAGACTTAAAACCTGTGATAAGCTCCAATCGTGGGGCATTTGTCTTGCTAACAGGTGCTGGCTCTGTGAGCGTGCTCAGAGAGACAAGCGACCATCTTTTTTTTCATTGCAGGTACTCGAGCAGAGTTTGGTGAAGCACCTGTGACTGGGTGGGTATCCCCACGAACAGGAGAAGCCTCCGTAGCTGTTCACAGTGGATCAATAGATACTACAGGAGACGGCGCCCGACGGACTTAGTGAAGAGAGCGGCTGTCGCCAATGTCATTATCACATCTGGATTGAAAGATGCAAAAGAGCCATGGCAAACCGAGCCAGAGACCCCTCTCTTATAATTGCTGACATCAAGGGTGGCCATGAAAGCTATCATATGGACGAAGATGAATACAGCCAGGCCAGACTTTGACTGGCTGATAGAGTCCTCTGCTCTTAGGAGGTTTCTATATGTTCGAGTTCCTTTTGTACTCCCATGTAATTGTATTTCCTTGGGAATTTCGTGTCACCGTTTCGTGTTTTTATGTGGTGGTTAGGAGGCGATGGTAATCCCACCCTCCTCATTGCTATGACGGCCCTTCTTGTACTTGATACATAGTCTCCCTATGTATCTAACTATCATGTAATTCTTTACCATTTATATATGCATCATTATTAAAAAAAATGAATCTTATTTAAGATTTACTTTTCTTAAAATAAAATCACTTTTAGAAAAATAAATGATTCACATTATTTAAAGTGAAAGGTTCACTTTTCTTAAATATAAGATTCATTTTTCTTGAACATTTGATTAACTTTTCTTCAACGAAATATTCACTTTTAAATAAATGAAAGGTTCATATGGTTCTCACATAAGTTTGTGGTAAGATTCACTTTTCTTAAACATTTGATTCACTCTTCTTAAATAAAATATTCACTTTTTAAACGAAGGAATCATATTATTGTCACATAAGTTTGTTGTAAGATTCATTTTTCTTAAACATAAAATTCACTTTCGTAAATAAAAGATTCACTTTACTTATATAAGTGATTCACTTTTTCTAAATGATATATTCACTTTTCAATACACCCTTAACCACAACCCTAAGCTAAAAAAATTAAAGAAAGTTTTAGGGTTTGTAGTGCAAGGTTTATGTTCAATTTTTAAAAACTTTTGATTCACTTTTCTTAAACCTCTTATTCACTTTGATTAAACAATCTATGTTTACAAAATTCTCTTTTCTTAAACCTTTGATGTACTTTTAAAAAAACTTCTGATATACTTTTTAACAACTTTTGATTCACTTTTTTTAAACTTAAGATTCACTTATTAATAAATGAAATATTCATATTGCACTCGTATAAGATTCACTTTTATGAACTAAGATTCACTTTTAAAAAACAAAGGATTCACATTGCTTAAAGTGAAAGGCTGTAACACCCCAACCGCTAATCCTTCCATTATCCTCTAGTCAATCCCATACTTACCCTTCTCGCAGCGGAAACTTACTTACTCCCGGCGGGTGATACAACGCCGTTAACCCTCCAAGGTTAACAAGGCTACTACTACTTACCGTTTCGGTCTGATGATTAGAATGAAACGCATACATACTACTTACTTTACAATACCAAATACTTACTTACATTTGATTACCGAGTATCCAAGTTATACGAATTACATTCCAATACTACTTCCCAAAATTAAGAGTTATACCGCTACTCCTTTCTATCCAATCAAAATCCATTATCCAAAAAGGTGTACCACATGGTACACCGGCTACACAAAAAGGCCTTAGCCGTGTACAACTCAGTACACCATTTCAATCCTACTAACTACCAAAAGAATCACATCCCATCCTTACCCTTCCGTCACGCCTCGCGGGGTACTGTGGAGTAAAAACATTCCCCCGAGGGGGTCAGCTTACGCTGAATATGATAACCGCATACCCGCGTACTAGCGAGGGTACGCCAACTAATTGGTCGAATACATGCGGTTCGTTTCATTCATACATACATACATGCTTATTACAATACAATTCAATACATTCATTTCACCAAGCATACATACATACAATACATACAAGAAGTACAATACAAGTCATCCATTCATCCTTACCATACTCACCGCATTACGGAGATACAATTCTCCAATACATACAAAGGTCTTGTTAGCCTCATTACACACCCGGGTTAATCGGGTGTTCAATACTTTTACTCCGGGTCAATGACTTACAATAGTCAAGACCAATACAAATACAATACTTACTTCTTACATACTTTACTTCCAGTTAAGTCGGTATGACCTCCGGGCAGGGATTACTACATCCCACCACCGGGCTTTAGGGTGGCCCACTAATCCAGGATGCTACCCATTCAAGGGGATTGGTCCATGGAAAAGATTATAGCCAGGATTCGGATCCAACCTCTTGTGTTTCCTTATCCTCACGCGTGGCCGAAACTATATCGGGCTTCTACTCATTCCATTTTACTCATTACTCATGTTAGGAGTTAGATTGTTAGGAATTAGTAGAAGTCCATACTTACTTCCATATACATACAATACACAAGTACTCATACTTACACATACACTTCATTTCCATTCATACATTTCATGAATTATACAAACTAAATGTTCCAGAAGATACAACAAGAACAAAATAGTTCAAACACAGTTAAGTGCAATAAAAGTCCGATTCATGCATTTATCTTATTGGTGATCACATAAGCACACAAATCGGGGTAACCAAGTTAGGATACAGGGCATGAAGAAATCATACCGTTCACCGTTGTATCCGTACTACCGGCTCCTTCGAGGATCAACTTTGATTCCTATACATACATGAAGTAGTATGATCAATGGTCTATTATTGATCTACTTACTCCTTCATTGATATTCTCAATGTTTACTTACTACTCCTTTACATTCATACTTGGTTATAAAACCATTCTTTTTCTTATTACTTCTTAAGCTTGCTTCCTTACTCATTTACTTACTTTCTTACCATTACTACTTTGTAATGGTGTGTTACTACATATATATGCATATGTGTATATAGGCATATATACATGTATATATGATTACTATAATCATATAATTAAAACATTTTTTTTTACTCGACCGGACTTGCGACCGACCTTGCAAGTCCGGTCCATTCCAGTAGGTTACATCGTGTGAAAATTCCAGGGCCGACCGACCTTGCAAGTCCGGTCCCAAGGTCGGTCCGTTCCAGTAAGTTTCGTACTTGAAAATTTTAGCCGATCGACCTTGCAAGTCCGGTCGCAAGGTCGGTCCATTCCAGTAGCTCGCCTTACGGGAATTTTTCTGGCCGACCGAACTTGCAAGTCCGGTCGCAAGTTCGGTCCATTCCAGAAGGTTTCTGACGGGAGAAATTCCTGGTCCGACCGAACTTGCAAGTCCGGTCGCAAGGTCGGTCGATTCCAGAAGGTTTCCCGTCTTGTAAATCTGGGCTCGACCGACCTTGCAAGTTCGGTCCTAAGGTCGGTCCGCCCAGTACTTTAGTTTTAAAATCTGTTTTTGGGTGTTTTCTTTACCCATTGTTTCCCCAATCTTTACCAATACTTTCCTACATGTTTACCACTCATTTAGATGTTCTAAATCACCTTAATTCATACACCAAACTTGCTACTCAATTCCTACACAACTCACACCAATTTCATCATCTCATTTCAGCACTTACACTATTTTTCTCCACACTAATGCTACAGATTTTGGTTCCCTTCATTATGCTACAGATTTTCCTCAACACTTATCCTCCAATACTCCTCATCCCATGCACTCTTAGCACCTTAAATACATTAACTCACAACCTAATTCCATCCCATTTACAAACTCATTTTCAAATCTGTTACAAGCTACTAAACACTCCTTCTAAACTCTCCAAATACTTCCTCTTCAAACAACTTAAGTCCTCTCATTCCTACACAAAATTTGGCATAGTCTCCCCTATAATTCTTACTTTTCTCCCACACTATTTCAGCTCACATGTTCATCTTCTCACAACCTGTTTAATCAATACATTATACTCACATTTCAATACTACTACAACAACAATAAAATCCTGCACACATACACATACTACCCAATGTTTTCCCAAGTTTTAAACATCATTTAAAACTTCAAAACTGTTACATTCTTTTCTCCAATACGTTACTACATTACTACTCATACTACATACATTCCACATTGTTAGATACTTAAAATCTGTTACAATGTAATACACAAGCTAACCCAAGGTAAGAGCATTTACCTTGTCTTGTTAGTTTTTCCTTCTTTCTTTCCCTTCTCTTCTTTCCTTCTTCTTGTTCTCAGTTTTTAACAAAGAATGGGCAATGCTACAGCAACCATATCAATATACACAAACACTTAGCATCCATTTATACTAACCTAGAATTTAGGTTTTAGGTTTTAGAAAAGAGTATTACCTTCCAATGGATGAATGAAGTTCTTGACTAGCAAGAGAACAAGATTCCTAGCCCAACAAGAGAGCCAAAATCGGCTGGAACAAGGAGGACCAAGAGTTCAAAAACTGAAAATCCTTAAGATGCCAATGAGAGCTAGAAAGGAAGGATTTTCGAAATTCTTTTTACCTCAAAGTAACAAGGAGGTGAAGGTGCTTCTAATGTTGGACTTGAATCTTCAAATGGAGAATACCCACCGAAATGAAAGTGATCGTTTTCGATTTTTGAAAGGATGAAAATGTTCTCCTTTGCAAGGGGGTTACAATGGTATAATTTTTATTGGATTGGAGGAGGTTTGAGTACTCAAAGAGAGGAGTGAAGGTGAGTTTTGTGGGGGTTTCTTCAACACTCCATGAATGTCGCAGGAGAGGAAGAAGAGAGAATAGAGAGAAGGGAGGGAGTACGTGAGAGGAAGAGGGAAAAGTGAGGAGAGAGAGTCCCTTTCTTTTCTTTCTTGCTTTTATTTACTTTGTTTGTCTTTTAGCACATAAGAGAAAAATAAAGAGAGTGAGAGAGGGGGCTATCGATCCCACACCCACACACACTCAATTTTTTTGCTTTTTATTTACAAAGTGGACACACTAAGTTTGCTTATTTGCATTCTCACCCCACAACTTCCCGGTTGTTACAGTTTTTACTAACCGGTACCCGTTTTTCTGGAATTTTCTCGTTTAATTAATTTTATTGGTTCTAATGCTCCACTAATATTTATTAATGATTATTTAGTTGACCAAAACTGTTACGAGTCTATTTGACCCGCTTAAAGTCACGTTTTCCGGTTTCCTCGAAAAACACGCTTTAAGGTTTGTTTATGCTTTTAACCCATTTTAAAGGTCCGTTTTCTTCGGGATTTGTTCCCTTGTATTTATTTAAGTGTAATTAAGCCTTTAAAAATATAATTAGCCTAATTAATCACTTTTTTTAATTACGGGGTATTTCAATCTACCCCCTTAAGAAACTTTGCCCTCAAAGTTGCTCAAGGTTACGGTTTACATTTCTACTTATTTGGCAAACCAGTTGCCACAATACATTCTACTACCACCTTACAAGGTGTTCACAATTCTTACACTACCAGCATACACAATTCAGATACCATACATCATACTCAGTTCAATTCCATACACAGTACTCAATTCATACGCAATACTCCATTCAAATACCATACACAATACACCATTCAATTCACACATTCCACAATACATTCACAATACACTTCACAATGTCATTCGTGTCATATAACGTACAACACAAATGCATTACTCTACATTCATACATACGCATACCATACTCATTGTACTACATACTGAATACTACTAGCACTACTTTGTGCCAATACAATACAATTAGCACTACATGTGCCAACCAAAATACAATTACAATACATACATACTACGCAATGCTAACCCGAAGCAATGCAAAAGCAAAAAGGCTCTACCCCCCTTAAAAGGGGTACGCCCCGTACCCTCCGTGCTATACGGATACTAGACATCTAGTCTACAAATAGATTCGGGTACTTCGCCTTCATGGCGTCCTCTAATTCCCAAGTCGCTTCCTCGACATCGTGGTTAGACCACAAGACCTTCACCATTCGTACAGATTTATGGCGAGTGTCTCTTGTCTTTGCATCAAGGATTCGCAGTGGAGTCTCGACATCATATCTCGTCGGTCTAGGGATAAGTGTTCGGGTTAATAATACATGGGATCGGCTATGTATATTCTTGAGTTGTGACACATGAAAGACATCATGGACATGCCCCAATTCTTCAGGCAATGCTAGCCTATAAGCTACGGCTCCAATCTCTCCTAATCGGTAATGGCATACGGGCCTACAAATTTCGGGCTCAACTTGCCCTTTTGGCCAAATCGAAAGACACCCTTCATAGGTGAGACACGCAAGAACACTTGGTCGCCCACGGCGAACTCAAGGTCACGTCGTCTCACATCCGCATAGGATTTCTGTCTATCTTGGGCTGCTTTCATATTTGCTCGGATTTGTTGTACCTCAGCTTGTACTTGTTCCAAATACTCCGGTCCTATGATGACCGCTTCGCTTGACTCATCCCAACACAACGGGGTACGGCAAGGTCTACCATACAAAGCTTGGAATGGCGACATCTTAATCGAAGCATTATGGTAGCTATGTTATACGAAAACTCGATAAGATGAAGCTTGTCGATCCAGCTCCCTTGGAAGTCTAAGGCACATGCCCTAAGCATATCCTCTAGTGTTTGGATGGTCCTTTCTGTCTGACCGTCGGTCTGTGGATGGAAGGCGGTGCTAAGTTTCAATTCAGTACCAAGCGCTTCCGTGTTACTCTCCAGTATCTCGAAAGAAATCTGGTTGTCGCGGTCAAATACAATGGTTTTCGGGACTCCGTGGTGTCGAATAATCTCCTTGTCGAATAGCTCCGCGAGCTTCGCCACCTTCCAGGTGTCCTTCATCGGAATGAATCGGGCAACCTTGGTGAGATGATCGACTACTACCCAGATCATGTTGAGTCCTCCCCTAGCAGGTGGGAGTCCAACAAAAAATCCATAGAGATATCGTGGAATTTCCACTCCGGAATGGGCATGGATTGCACCATTCCTCCCGGTCTTCGGTGCTCAAACTTCACCTTCTGGCATGTGAGGCACCTCAGAACATACTCAGTCACGTCTGATTTCATTCCTGACCACCAGAAGTACCTCTTCATGTCTTTGTACATTTTAGAGGCTCCCGGATGGACATGCAATGTCGAACAATGTGACTCTCGCAGAATGCGATCCCTTAGCTCAGCATTGCTTCGGGGGACGCATAATCTGCCATTCAAACGGATCAGACCATCTTCATGCAATTTGAAGTCATACTTTCGGTTCTCGAAGGTACCCTCTGTGATTTTCTGTCTGATCTCTGTGAAGTAAGGGTCGCTCAACTGAGCGTCTCGCACCTCGTCAACCAAGCTAGAAGAAGTGAGTAGCGAATGGAGCGAGTGTGCTCGACGACTCAGGGCGTCGGCTACAACGTTTGCCTTCCCTTCTTTGTACTGGAGGTTGATGTCGTAATCTGAGAGGAACTCCATCCACCTCCTCTGTCTTAAATTCAGTTCCTTCTGTGTGAATACATACTGTAAACTTTTGTGGTCGAGTAGAGTAGATGGTGATGCTACCCTATAGAGATAGTGTCGCCATATCTTCAAAGCGAAGACAATGGCTCCTAACTCTAAATCGTGTGTGTCGGGTAATTCTCCTCATGCTTTTTCAGCTGGCGAGAAGCATAGGCTACTACCTTGCCATGCTGCATGAGTACGCATCCCATGCATTTGCCCGATGCATCACAATACACCTCAAATCCCTTTGTGCCCTCTGGAAGTGTGAGAATTGGCGCTGAGGTCAATGAGTCTTTTAGTTTCTGGAAGGATACTTCGCACTCATTTGTCCATACAAATGGTGCATCTTTCTTCATCAATGACGTCATGGGCTTAGCGACTTTTGAGAAGTCCTTTACAAACCTCCGGTAATAACCGGCTAAACCAAGAAAGCTCCGGATGTCGGTAACAGTCTTAGGTCTAGGCCATGATCGCACTGCTTCGATTTTGGATGGATCTACTGAAATGCCTGCGCTCGAGATGACATGACCAAGGAATGATACCTGATCTAGCCAGAACTCGCATTTGGAGAAATTCGCATACAGCTGGTTCTCGCGCAGTGTCTCAAGTACTCTTCTCAAATGGTTTTCATGTTCTTCTGGTGACTTCGAATACACAAGAATGTCGTCAATGAATACTAACTGAAGTGTCCAGCTGATCACTGAATAACCGATTCATTAGGTCCATGAATTTGGCTGGTGTGTTAGACAAACCGAATGGCATCACCGTGAATTCGTAGTGGCCATATCTTGTTCGGAATGCTGTTTTCTCAATATCTTGCTCTTTGATAGCAATTTGGTGATATCCGGATCGGAGATCAATCTTAGAAAAGACGGATGCTCCCTTCAATTGATCGAACAGGTCGTCGATGCGTGGCAATGGGTACTTGTTCTTTACAGTGACCGCATTCAATTCGCGGTAGTCGATGCAGAGGCGGAGACTACCGTCCTTCTTCTTCACGAAGAGGACCGGTGCTCCCCAGGGTGATACGCTCGGGCGTATAAACCCCTTGTCGAGTAAGTCATGTAGTTACTCCTTGAGTTCTGCCATTTCTGCTGGCGCCATATGGTATGGTGCCCTAGCAATGGGACCAGTACCCGGTACGAGGTCAATTTCAAACTCTACCGCTCTCTGTGGTGGCATACCAGGTAGCTCTTTCGGAAATACATCAGGGAATTCTGAGACTACTGCTACATCATCACTGAACTCTGGATCCCTCTCCAGGTCTTGCACGTGACATAAATACACTTCATGTCCTTTTCTGAGCTCCCGATACATTGCCATAGCGGAGATGACTGTAGTTGAAGGCTCTCTTGGTCTCTGGCGGTATGAAACAGTGACCCCAGATGGACTCTTGAGCAGCAATCGGTGCTCGGCGCATAGGATCCGTCCTTTGTGCCGCTCCAACCAGTTCATTCCAATTATCAAGTCGAATCCCAATCCGTTGAATTCAATGAAGGAAATGGGAAACGCTTCACCTTTGATTTGAATGGTGGCGGTGTGGTAATACTTAGTACACTTTACCCGCTCCTTCGACGGGAGAGTAACCAAGAAATTTGGTAGCTCATCTGCGTCTAGCCCCAACCTTGTAGCGAATGATGGCGATACAAAGGTGTGAGAGGAGCGCCGGAGTCGAAATACTGAGGCTTCGATGCCGTTTACTGGGAATGTTCCCGTTAGAATGGTGCCGCTCTTGCCGGCTTGTTCTTCGGTGAGGATGCTCAGGTTACCTTCGGTACCGAGTCCACAACCTATTGATTCATGAGATTATAAGTAAAGATGGTGGAACACAAGTGGAATTTAATAACCAACACTGCTTTTATTGAATAACCAACCATCATACATATTGTGTCTCTAATACACGTTACTACTGGATTACATGCTACTACAAGATAATACTTTCTAAAGGTAAGGTTCAGGCGTCGTGGTTTCATGTGTGTGGCATTGATTATTTCCGGTGGTGCCGTATTCAACTTGATCTTCTGGATCCCGTGACACAACAACCTTGATTTTCCACCCATGATTAGAACATCTCCTGATCTCAATACCAATTTCTCTACGAGGTCCACACGCTTCTGCTCGCCATACAAGAATACGGCGTCATCACCAATGGACCAAGACACTATGGGCACTCCTAGTTCAAGAGATTCCGTTGTCTCGTCCTTGTCTTGGTGTAAGCCAAGTCGTCCTTCTTTTTCATAGAATTTGACAATACATAGGTCTGCTTCAAGTGCAGGGATGGTTCATCTTCACATTGTTGTGCAATTTCTACAGCTTGTGTGACAAGCATTTGGAATTCTGGGGGTATTGCTGGAGGTGTTGCTCCATCTCTTGCTCGCGTTGTTTGGTATGTCTTGGTATAAGGGTTCCAGTCCTTTCCCAAGCACATCATTTTCAGCTTCATTGTAGCTCCACCGGGGAATTCGGGTGTATAAAATCCTCCTGGACCCATCCTCAACTCGTTGCATCGTCGGATGATTGAAACTTGTGCTTCGGGTGTCAGGTATCCTTTTAATAAGATCATACCTGGGCGGATGACCTGACACTGTTCGTTGTTGAAGTGGTGATTGGCGATGTCGGTCTCTTCATGAGGTGAGTTCGAAGGTATTGGGTAACAGATATGGAATTTCCCTAGGGTGGTAAATTTCATCTAGAGTGAGTTCTAGGCTTACTAATTCATTTCATGCTCAATACATACTTCCATGTTACTTACTCATGCTCAATTTCATACTTCAAGTACTTACGCATTCATACTCCCATTCATACAATTACTTTAATACTTAGCCAAGCTCTTCAAGGATTAAAGGTTACGGTAGTTACCTGGGCCGGACTTAGTCCCGGTCCTGTCACGGTCAATGATGTGTAAGGCCGGCTGCCTCTGCGGTGCGCCCTTCTGCGGACCTCGGGATCCCTGTCCCTGTGAGGCATGCTGGGGCATGAGCATCGCCAGATGCAACCTCCTTGCCCTCACGCTGCTTGTAGCCCTGGTAGTTGCCCTTGGGCTTAGAGTTTTCTGGGCATGCATGCATTAGCACGGTGGCCCGGTTTCTGGCAAGTGAAGTAGCGGATCTCCCTTCCTTGGCAATCTGTGCCGGGATGATCCTTGTTGCAGTTACGGCAGATGTAGCTGCGGCCATCGATTGGTTCTTTCCTTGGCCAAATCCAGAACCTATAGCTTCCAAGTTAGCAAGGTTCGGTATACTCAAAATACTCCACATACATACTAATTCACAAGTGTACTAATTTGGTTTCGTTTTCTTACCCCTGTAGGGCTGAGACCTTAGTGGCTTCGCTGCCACTGGTGCGGTGTAGGCAATCTGTAATGGCTCAGCTGCCTTGCCCTTCTCAGCATGGGCACCGCCATCTCCGGAAGTGTTCTTCTGATGGGAATGCTTCCCCTTCCTTTTCTTCCAAGGTTTGGATTGGGTTTGGTCATCGGAGGTGTTTTGTTGCTTGCCTTGCGCTTGAGCGCTTGATCTTCATCCTTCAGCTGGCATGTGATCTCCACTCGGGAGGCAGCATGGTAACACTCCTGAATTACTTAGGCATTAGGTTACACTTACATACGGGAATACTAATTCACATTACTCATGGCTTTTTAAGGGTTCAACTATGTTTACCTGAAGGGAGGTAAACCGTGTGAAGCCCATGCCATACCGGAGTCGATGGCTCAATCCGTCGTAGAAGCGGTCGACCAAGACTTGGCTGGTATACCCAAGGTCGGGTAGAAGTCGGAGAAGAGAGGTGAAGGTGCGGTAATATTCATCAACCGTCATCTTCTCGGTCATTTTTAGTGCGTCGAGCTCAAGCCGTTTCTTGGTCTTGACATGCTCGGGATAGTACTTAGATCGGAGGAGAGAGGTGAATGCTTCCCATCCGAATGCGGGATCAGCTATGTGCTCGGCCTTAACGAGCTTCCACCAGTCCATAGCCGCGTCCTTGAGGTAGTACGCAGCTATCCTCACTCGAACTCCAGCGGGAGTCTCAAGTGTCTCGAAGGCCGTCTCCATCTCGGAGAGATAAGCCTCGAGCTTGGCGGGGTCGCTCTCGCCTCTAAAGCATGGAGGTCGAAGGTCGGCGACTGCTTTTACCCAATTCGTTTCTCGGGGTTGAGGCGGGTCGGGCTGCTGCTGCTGTTGTTGCTGCTTCTGGTTCTGCTGTGTTTGTTGTACAACGGTGATTACATCCGGTAGCATCTGTGCTACCGTGGCGGCGACGATTTCAGCTATCGTCTACGCGCTTGGTCCTTCGTTGCCCCCTCCTCTGGGACGACCTGGACCTCGTCCTGACATCTGAACAAGTGTGGATTACATTAGATGTCGTGATACTATGACCTCATGGTCTTGATTCAAGCAATGATATCGTCTTTGTAGACGTCAAGGGTATCCATTGTTAACAACGGTAGTTCCTAGTTAGGTTTCTAAATATCCGTCTTAAGACGGTTGAAATCCTAACTCGGTAATCACTACTCTTAAGATTCTAATCATCAGAGCGAGACTTCGCTCTAATACCACTTTTTGTAACACCCAACCGCTAATCCTTCCATTATCCTCTAGTCAATCCCATACTTACCCTTCTCGCAGCGGAATACTTACTTACTCCCGGCGGGTGATACAACGCCGTTAACCCTCCAAGGTTAACAAGGCTACTACTACTTACCGTTTCGGTCTGATGATTAGAATGAAACGCATACATACTACTTACTTTACAATACCAAATACTTACTTACATTTGATTACCGAGTATCCAAGTTATACGAATTACATTCCAATACTACTTCCCAAAAATTAAGAGTTATACCGCTACTCCTTTCTATCCAATCAAAATCCATTATCCAAAAAGGTGTACCACATGGTACACCGGCTACACAAAAAGGCCTTAGCCGTGTACAACTCAGTACACCGTTTCAATCCTACTAACTACCAAAAGAATCACATCCCGTCCTTACCCTTCCGTCACGCCTCGCGGGTACCTGTGGAGTAAAAACATTCCCCCGAGGGAGTCAGCTTACGCTGAATATGATAACCGCATACCCCGCGTACTAGCGAGGGTACGCCAACTAATTGGTCGAATACATGCGGTTCGTTTCATTCATACATACATACATGCTTATTACAATACAATTCAATACATTCATTTCACCAAGCATACATACATACAATACATACAAGAAGTACAATACAAGTCATCCATTCATACTTACCATACTCACCGCATTACGGAGATACAATTCTCCAATACATACAAAGGTCTTGTTAGCCTCATTACACACCCGGGTTAATCGGGTGTTCAATACTTTTTACTCCGGGTCAATGACTTACAATAGTCAAGACCAATACAAATACAATACTTACTTCTTACATACTTTACTTCCAGTTAAGTCGGTATGACCTCCGGGCAGGGATTACTACATCCCACCACCGGGCTTTAGGGTGGCCCACTAATCCAGGATGCTACCCATTCAAGGGGATTGGTCCATCGAAAAGATTATAGCCAGGATTCGGATCCAACCTCTTGTGTTTCCTTATCCTCACGCGTGGCCGAAACTATATCGGGCTTCTACTCATTCCATTTTACTCATTACTCATGTTAGGATTAGATTGTTAGGAATTAGTAGAAGTCCATACTTACTTCCATACATACATACGATACACAGTACTCATACTTACATATACACTTCATTTCCATTTAGGGGTGTCCATTCGGTTTATTCGGTTAACCGAAAACCGAATTGTTTAAAACCGTTCGGTTTTTCGGTTAATTCGGTTATAACCGAATTAACCGAATTACATCCTAATAACCGAACTAACCGAAAACCGATTTAACCGAAAACCAAATTTAGATGACCGCATAACCGAAACCATGAACCGAAATATATTATTCGGTATCGCCAAAAATTAAGCCGATTTAAAACGAATAACCATATAAACCAAAAAAATGAAAAAAAACCGAAATTGTATTATCAAAACCGAATTGTCCTGAAAATAGGCATATTACTGTAATTGTTGCACAGCAGCACATTGCGATGGCTTTTGAAGCAAAAGATGGGGAATTTTACTTCAAATCATCTAAGATTCTAAGTCACATGACTATCTACCAAAAAAAAAAGTAAAGTAATTGTTACAAGGTGAAGTCTAATTAACATTGAACATTCTCTCAGCTCTCAAGCTCAATTAGTAGTAGTATCACTTCCATCATCTCTTCCTCCAAAGCAAGTCAGCAAGACAACAGCAACCATCTCCCTTCCACATTTGTAGAGCTGCTCACAACAAGCAATTTCTAGGCTGAACAACACCGTACAAGAAAAGAGCACAAAAAAATTAATTTCACTCATAAATATAACATGTTTTTTTGATAATTAGGACTCATAAATATAACATGTAAAGAGCAGTATTTTACCATGACTACTTAATTATGATACTATGCGCTTCAACCAGCCAGTACATTTACAAACTTTCATCCCATAAAAAGGTGACAAAGGCCAAAGACAAAAGACCTGTATAATCAAATAGATTGTGTCAACTTTGTTTTTTCAAACAGAAAACAACTCATTCAATTTCAAATCTGTATGGTAACAACAACACTAACACATCACTGTGATCTTTCAAACAGAAAACAACTCATTCAAAGCATGGTGGCTGCATATATATTTTAGATGACAAGTTGCAGTAGGCATGGTGACTGCTTGTATACAGCAGCATATATATTTTTCAAAGCAAATATATACAGCAGCATATATACTTTTAGGGCTATCATATTACAGCTCAAAAACAGGAAACCCACAAAAGCATAATACAGCCAAGTGAATTGTTTGTATGAGATGGAACTCCATCATCAGCCTTAGATAAAAGTGAGCGCTTCACCGTCTACTATTTTTCAGTTATTCTGAGCAGAATCACATGAACAGAGAGGATGGATTATACAGAGCACAAAATTCAGAAACATCACATATATCCTATTTAAATTTGGTCATATTGATCATAGCAGCAGCAAATCGAAAGAAAAATCCTAGAACTAACCCATTACTACAAACTACATCTATTGATCTCTGTTAAACAGTTTACCAAACACTCACCAGCAGTTAACAACAAATTGAAGTAGAGTCAAACTGGATTCAGATTGCCAAAGAGAGTACTGCAGCCTTGAATGTGGATCTCCCATCCATCATAATCATTCTTCGTTCCTACAAAAATCCCAATAATTATATTGTCATGAGAATATAATATAACCCAGCTTTCAGTTGATAAATTTACAACATAAAAAATGAATAAGACATAGTAGTGTGTTTGCTTTTAGACCAACTTGTTTGTGTGGAGGGTGATTTTTCGGTATGAGGGGGGGTCTATCTAAATACGGTCTAACTAAGAAGTCTAGATCCTAAGAATTTGCCATTCTGTGGAGGGTGAAAACCCGTATTCATGGCAGCCCTCAAATACCTACTACATCGTCCGTCTTTCCCAGAAAGCATAAAGGGGAATGCAAGTGCGCACTACACTCACTCTCAATGGGCTCCACGCGGACTTATGCCCTAAGGGCGGAATTGACTAGAGTCGCCACCTAGTTTGACCTAAATGAACTAGGAAGGAAAGGAACAGGGTTCTAAGAAACCGTTAGTTGACTCTGAGGTTGTTCCCTATGGATAGGATTTAGCTGGTTGCGTCAGAGATTCTGTGTGGGTTTGCACTGGGTTACACCCCTTAGAAGTGGCAACGACCACGACTTCGGATTGGTGCCCGAGGAAACCTCGGTCTCCAATTGTCGGGATTACCTTCTTTCAAAACCTTATTAAAGAGATTCATTTAAAAGCCAAGGGTAGGATTAGGATGAGAAGGAAGAGAGTGGATGAGGCGAGCTTTTCTGCCAAGCTAGCGCCAAGAGGAAGAATTGGTGAATTCGGACGAGTATAGAATGAAAGACTAGGAGTCTGATTTTGAGAGTTGAAGAAGTCGAGAGTTTGTGGGAGTCAGAGGGGATTTGAATGTTGAGAGAGGCATGGAGAACACCTTAGAGGGGAAAAGGGTTTTTTGTTTGGAATGGGGTCGCACCCTAGATGGGCTGCCTACGTACTCAACACCCTATTGAGATCAGACCTTACGTAGTTCACAGCTTTTTAAGTTTTAGAAGCTGAGGGTTTTTGGTCATTTTATGAAATTGAGAGGTGTTCGGATCCTTTGGTGGAATTGAGGAGTTTTTCGTGTTTGTAAAGTTTGGATTTTAGAATGGTCGAACTTTTGAGGTGACTTGGGGAGTCGAAGGTGTTGATGGAGTATAAAAGAGGATACTTGGTTTATAGGTGTTCGGGTTTTGAGAAGATTTCAGGCTTAAGGTGACTCAGGTTGTTCGGGAGCATTTAAGAATAAAGAGACCTATGTTAGTTGGACCTGTGACTTCAAGTTTGCTTAGGAAAGGACCGAGGAGTGCTTATGGGTTAAGGCTCTAATGAAAGGATTGGACTGTTTTGTTCAGAATTGTCTCTCTTGAGATTTTAAAACTGAAAATCATTTTTTGTTGTAAAAGGGCGGATAATCCCGAGGGATTACCCTATGTACCCCCTCGAACACGACACTTAATTAATGTAAGTGCCGAGGCTCGAAAGATGGGGCAATGAATTTATGTCGAAAAATAGGATTCAGAGAGAAACACCATGAATGAGATGTTCTCGGTCGAACCCTAATATCGTCTCTACTCCCGGGTTTTAAAACGTTAAAAACCAAAAACATTGAAATCGAGCGGAAGGGAGTTAGGCGATTCTAAAATCCCGGCTGCAACTAGGAAGGTCGTTACTTCCCTAGCACCCCGCCTTGTAAAAATCTAGGCTGCAATTAGGGGAGGTTTGTCACCCTAATGCCACGCCTAAAGAGATCCAGACTGCGACAAGGGAGGTTATGACCCCAGTGCCCCGCCTCGGATTTTTATTTTTGGAAGGGAGACAAGTGATGCTTGACTAGGAAGAAAACGTTCTTTGAAGGTGTTAGACATCCCATGTTCCTCGAAAACGGTTTAGTTTTGAGTTTGAAAACTGAATTGGAAAACTTTTGAAGTTGTTCGGAATTCTCTGTAAAGAAACACCAATTTCGAGAAATGTTTTTAGGGGAAAACTTTCTGTATATGTGAGAAGAACTTTCTGCAATGGGGAAGAGTTTTCTGTGATGTGAGAAGAGTTTTTCCTTTAAAATTCCACAAAAATGGTTTCTTTGAAAAATTCTTTTGGGTTTTTAGAATTTGAAAAGAATTTACAAGTGAAAGTGGATTGGAAGGAATCGGGTTTGAATAGGGTGCTGGAGTTGACTTGACTTGGTTTTGGTTTGTATTGGAAGACGAGTTCAACGTTCGGGTTTGACTTGATTTGATTTTCTGGTCAAGGTCAAAGCTTGGTCAAGGTTTGGTCAAGGTCAAAGCTTGGTCAAGGTTTGGTCAAGGTCAAAGCTTGGTCAAGGTTTGGTCAAGGTCAAAGCTTGGTCAAGGTTTGGTTAAGGTCAAAGCTTGGTCAAGGTTTGGTAAGGTCAAGCTTGGTCAAGTTTGGTTAAGGTCAAAGCTTGGTCAAGGTTTGGTCAAGATCAAGGTTTTCTGGTCAGAGTCAAGGTTTTTTGGTCAAATTCAAGGTTTGACATTTGTGGGCTAATAGACCGAGTGAAATGTTGGGCTGGGCCGAGATTGGGCTGAACTTTGGAATTGGGCCGGGTGGAGTTTTGGGCCGGATGGAGTTTTGGGCCGGATGGATTTTGGGCCAGACGGGCTTTGGTTGGTGATGGGCCGATGGGCCTTGGATTTGGTGATGGGCTGATGGGCCTTGGGCTTTGGGCTTGAGTATTGGGCTAATGGGCTTTGGGCTTTGGGCTTGAGTATTGGGCCGAATGAGTGATGGGCCGAAATTTGGGCTGAAGGGAGTGTAGGGCCCGGATGGAGTTTTGGGCCGGACGGGCTTGGGTTTGGTGATGGGCCTTGGGCTTTGGGCTTGAGTATTGGGCTAATGGGCTTTGGGCTTTGGGCTTGAGTATTGGGGTGTGACCAAGTTTAGAAGATGGGTTCAAAACAAATCGAGATTTCTTTGGAAATAAAATATAAATTCAAAACGAGAGACAATTCAATTTCTTTGGAGGAGTTGAAAGATTGGAGGGACCTGGGATGAGAAACCTTAAACTATAAGCAATATTCTGAATTCTTTTCTTTTCTTTTCCATTTTTTTTGGGGAAAGTTTTTTTTTTTTAGTGAAATTAAGGATGGTTTGGGATAGGCTTTACAAGTTTGGAGGGTATTGTTCCCCACAAAGCAAATCAGAAATAAGCTAGTTGTGGGGTACCCTCAAGGCTTAAAAGATTTTCAAAGTTTTGGATGATATTGTTCCCCCACAAAGCAAATCAGAAATAAGCTAGCTGTGGGGTACCATCCAAGACTTTGATTAAAAGGAAAAGGGGTGACCTAAAGGCCATCTAGGGTTTAAATAACAAACCAAAATAAAATGCAATGAATTAAAGTAGAGCGTATAACATACCCGGTATATACACGTGTGATATAATGTAAATAATCAAGGGGGGAGAAGAATTAAAAAGAACTAAAGTGGTGCACACCGAGCACATAGCAGAACTAGGTGAGCAATAAAACAGTATTAGTGATGTCAACAGCCAAACTCAGAGAAACAGAGAAAGGTGGTCATTCTGCAATATTCATAAGAATCTGAACCTAACGTCATCTAAATCAAACATTAACGAGCTTAGACTAAGTCACTAAACAGTTTGTCTCATTCACACATTCCTTCTTGGAAGAACTTAATTAATTACTTACTCTAAATTGCTAAATAATCTAAGTTACCCAAAGATGACCTTATTCCTTTCTACTGCTTTACCGACAGGTCTAACAACAAAAATAAGGGTAAGATGTAGATTCATTCTAAAACTGCCGAAACAAACCCAAACAAACTTTCTGCCTATGATCTGTAAGAGAGTATCAACCCCTAGACTGATGTGATGACAATATCTTTAAACAGATTAAAGCAAACTGATTACGCTAACCCTTTTCTTTGATAAAGTCTGATGACTAGGGCCAAAGTGATACTAGCTGTCAGGATTAACTCAGGTTTGCTTGCGAATTAAGATAGTCGAACAAAGTCCACAGGTAAAACGGCAAAAACAACATCAGAAATAGATGAGCGCATGGTATAAACATGGGTCGGACAGCATACAGATCTGGATTCACCGAGACATACAATCAAATGATGCAACACATTAACGGATTAAAATCAGGATGAGATACCGTAGGAAGAACAGAAGGGAATGTTTCTGCAAGATAAAGAAAAGTCCAACAGAAGGAAATAGGGTGAGTTAGTTTCAGACACATAGATCAACGAACACAATTTAAAAAAAAAAGATTGAGCAAGTGTCGAGTTTAAGGAGTGGAACACTGAAGATAGATACTAGCTATGGTATGTGGCAGCCCTCTCCGAACTGAACCCATCAGAGAAGAATATCAGTCCCAAAAGCAAAAGTATATACAGATCACACTGGTGAGGAGTTAACCGAATATCACAAATGTATTCTGAAGCAAAGACATAAAGAAATGAGAACCCAAAATAGCTTCGAATCCAAACATAATACCAGAAACATTTGGAATCCCACCTGAGGTACACAAACTGTCTAGTACCGAGTTGGTATAGGCCTTAGAGAACTTAACGGATGCAAAACGAGATTGGCATCCCAGAAGGTGATACAACATCACCTCAAAACGTATCACAAATATCAAGATATACACAGTCAACTCACAGATAAACAAAGGGAAATGTAATAAAGGAACCGAAGCTCAAGGAATGGAGTGACACTCGGAGATACTGGCTGCATGCTAGCATCTAAAGCGTATCAGAAGTTAATCGAACCAAACGCAGTTGCTTATCACTTTGTATCGGATTTCCAGACAACCAGAAGCGTGAAAGGCCAAATCGGAGTGTACACGAGAAAAGGAAAATAAATGCATCCACAAAATGAACCGAGACTTGAAATTCCGATTCACAGGGCACCTTAGTTCTGTTCGTGGACTGCTTGATCCATACCAGACTGGGAATGTGCCCATTTTTCATCAAATATATAGGATGTGCAAGAAACAACGAGTACATAAGCAAAATCCGCATTCCATGCCTATTATAAGCAGAGAGACGTGCGAAACAAAGGTTCGAAGCTCAGGCGTTCTCTCGGTTTGAGTAAAAAACTCTCGTTAGACGTACGCGAAAACATTATGAACGAAAGGAAAACACGAGGGAGAGGTGAGGAGGATCGATCGGCTCTTTCTCCGGAGACATTTCTCCGACAGAGCCAGGCTTTTGCCTAGCCATCCCCATACGGTTCCTTTGGCGAGAAAATAGAGGGAAAGCAGGGACAACGAAAACCAAAACGAAAAATCAGAAAGGGTTTGAAATCGTTTTCCAAACAAAGAGAAAGTAGCTATGGCACTTACACTGCAGGCGAATGACGGAAACGGGGAGGAAGATAGCGCCGAGGGAATGGGAAAAGCGTCGGGGATGGGGTTCCGATTCAGAGATCAGAAATGGAGGAAAGGTGTTTTTCGGTCTCAGGATTCTGAAAGGGGTGGAGAGTGACGGTGGCTTGGGTGGTATCCGGCGATTGCAAGAGAATGAGGTCGGAGGTTTTCTTTAGGTATCAAACTCGCATGCAGGGAACCAGAGGAGGTTGAGAATTATCGATCGTAAGAACTACCGTAGTGAGCCTTCCTCTTTTTTTGGTCTCTACAGTAGGGTTTGTATATTGGATCTTTTATAGACAGGCTTAGGGGTTTTTTTTTTTGAGTCATGGGCTCTATTTTGGGCTGACAAGAGAAATGGGCTCTATGTGAGGTAAAAAAATCGGACCAGGGAGGATAGAAGAGGCAAAAACGGGTTTTTAGCAGCTCCCCAGTCTCGAACTCGCGACCTGCATGCTTCTACCGGTTAAGCTATGACAAAACTCAGTATATTAGCATACGAAATAAAAACAAGAGTTCTTCTGCGGGCGGGGAAGAAAATAGAACGCGTCCAATTGTTCGCCAGATTCGAACCCCCTACCTGTTGATTTTCCAGTGGACAAGCTAACCGACTAAGCTAACTCAGAAGTCAACACATAGATGGAGGAAATAATACAAAAGCTTAATTCTGACCGGATAATTCAGCTAAAAAATGTTACCGTTTCAGAAGGAAAGTATACAATACAATGAGAACAATAATATAGTGAGATGAAATTATGGGATACAATTAAAAATAAGATTCAAAACGTGATGAGTTTAAAACCGTATTGTCGTTTGAAATTCGTTTTAGCAAAATCGTTTTTTTATGAAATGATTTGAAAAAGACTATAAAACGATGGTTTCATTTTGGCATGCACGTCAATACGTGTTTGACAAAGAAAGGCGACGACCCCTCTTATTGTGTTTATTATTTCGAATTTGCTTATGGGGTGAGAATTTTTGGTGTCTACAGATGGCTCCCCTTGATTCATTCTGCAAACCTTTGCATAATTGGATCAAGGTTGACGGGGCGCCAAAAATTCTCACTACGGTTTGTGATTTGATGGGATGCGATCGTGAGTGTATGAATGTGATTAAAAGTATGAGGACTTATGACGAGCCTCAGTTAGACTCTTGATATCTAGTCATAGGACTTATGACGAGCCTATGATACTAACAATGTTTTGGTTTAGAGCGCACGAGGACTTAGGGCCTCAATGGACCTCTTGATATCCAGCCCTAGGGCTTATGACGAAGCTAGAGTGCCAAGTTCGGGTTACCATACTAGTAGCGCAATAGCTGTCTAGCAGGTGTTTTAAAACGAAAAAAAGGCGACCGTGACTAGTAGCGCAATAGCTGTCTAGCAGGGTGTTAAAATGAAAAGTCGACCGTACTAGTAGCGCAATAGCTGCCTAGCGTGTTTGTAAAACGAAAAGGCGAACGCTTCCTACTAGATAGCCGCTAAATAATAGCGTCTAGCAGGTTGTAAAATGAAAAGGCGACCGTACTAGTAGCGAATAGACTGTTAGTAGCAATAGTGTAAAATGAGAAAAAGTCGACCGCACTAGTAGCGCATACAATAATAATGTACTAGCGGGTCTGTGTAAAATGAAAGTCGACCCGCTAATAGCTGTTAGCGCAAAGCTACTAGCAGGTCTGTTAAAATTGAAGAGTCGACCACGCTAGTAGCGCATAGCTGCCTATTGTAGCGGTGTCTGGTTTAAAACGATAAGGCGACCGGACTATGAGCGCATAAGTAGCGCTTGTATAGCAGGGGTAAAATGAGAGAAGTCGACTAGAAATCGTAGGAGCAAATAGCATGTCTAGCAGGTGTAAAATGAAAAGTCGACCGTACTAGTAGCGCAATAGCTGTCTAGCAGGGGTAAAAGCAAACGTCGGACTCCGACACTAGTAGCGCAATAGCTGTCTAGGGGGTTGTGTTAGCAAACGAAAGGCGAACGTACTAGGAGCGAAATTAGTTGTTCTAGAAGGTGTTAAAAATGAAGAGTCGACCACGCTAGTAGCGCATAATAGCGCCTAGCGGGTTGTAAAACGAAAGGCGACCGTACTAGTAGCGCAATAGCTGTCTAGCAGGTGTAAAATGAGAAGTCGACCGCACTAGTAGCGCAATAGCGTCTAGCAGGTTTTGTAAAATGAAAAGTCGACCGTACTAGTAGCGCAATAGCTGTCTAGCAGGGTGAAAAAGAAAGGCGACCGTACACTAGTAGAGCAAATAGCTGTCTAGAAGGTGTAAAATGAAAAGTCGGACACCGATACTAGTAGCGCAATAAGTGTCTAGCGGGTGTAAAACGAAAGGCGACCGTACTAGTAGCGCAATAGCTGTCTAGCAGGTGTAAAATGAAGAGTCGACCACGCTAGTAGCGCAATAGCTGCCTAGCGGGTGTAAAACGAAAGGCGACCGTACTAGTAGCGCAATAGCTGTCTAGCAGGTGTAAAATGAGAAGTCGACCGCACTAGTAGCGCAATAGCTGTCTAGCAGGTGTAAAATGAAAAGTCGACCGTACTAGTAGCGCAATAGCTGTCTAGCAGGTGTAAAATGAAAAGTCGACCGCACTAGTAGCGCAATAGCTGTCTAGCGGGTGTAAAACGAAAGGCGACCGTACTAGTAGCGCAATAGCTGTCTAGCAGGTGTAAAATGAAGAGTCGACCACGCTAGTAGCGCAATAGCTGCCTAGCGGGTGTAAAACGAAAGGCGACCGTACTAGTAGCGCAATAGCTGTCTAGCAGGTGTAAAATGAGAAGTCGACCGCACTAGTAGCGCAATAGCTGTCTAGCAGGTGTAAAATGAAAAGTCGACCGCACTAGTGCGCAATAGCTGTCTAGCGGGTTAAAACGAAAGGCGACCGTACTAGTAGCGCAATAGCTGTCTAGCAGGTGTAAAACGAAAGGCGACGTACTAGTAGCGCAATAGCTGTCTAGCAGGTGTAAAAAGAAAATCGACCGCACTAGTAGCGCAATAGCTGCCTAGCGGGTGTGAAGATGCGTCAGACAATGAGCAAATTTTGTGGGTATAGCGGATGATATGTGATGTGAGGTGATTAACCAATGTATTAATTGAATTAAACTCCCTGTTTGTGGATGTAGGTTCTTGTGTGAGCAGACGGCTCCAGAGTTGTTTGAAATTTTGAGATGACTTTGGCATGTGGTGATGGCTCCGGTATGGACTGATGGCTCCGGATTACGTTGATGGCTCCGTGCGGTCGGTCAGGTGGCTCCAGTGTGGTCGGATGGCTCCAACATGATTCATGACCCTAATATGAGCAACGGCTCTGGGGTGGTTGGTGGGTTTCGATTTGGATTGAGATTTTGAGTCGAATGATGGGTTGATGTGATTGGTGGACTGTGTTGTGTTTGACGTATTTTGATGTGGTAGATAAATTCTTGGTCATGGATGGATGGCTTCGGCCCGGTTATACTTCAGGGTTCTCTCATGATGGCTCCAGGATAGCTCGGGATGGCTCCGGGAAGGGCTACGAGATGGCTCTATTTGGTGATAGCGAGGAAGAAAGGGGCATTTTTCCTTTGAGGTGGTCGCACCCTGGGCGGGCTGCCTACGTACTCAATTTTGTATTGAGATCAGACCATACGTAGTTCAAAACTGTGTAGGCAAGACCCTGGTGATGAATGGCTCTGACAGGGATGTTAGATGGCTCCTATATTGTTCTCGAACTGTTGAGATGGCTCCTGTGTAGCTCTAAAGATGGTCACAATGTCTGAGGACGGCTCCCGTATGGCTCCAATTTGGCTTTGGGAGGGGTGTCGATGAGACTCAGTATGACAGTGGATGGCTCCGTGATTGTCTTCGTACGGCTTAGGATGGCCTTATTTTGGTTCGATGTAGCTCAAAGGTAGCCTGGGATGGCTCTGAATGCTTCGATGTAGTTCGAGGATGGCCCTGGGTGGCTTCATAATGATTCAACGTAGCTCAAACATAGCCCGGAATGGCTTCAACTTGATTTCCTTTGATAGGAAGTTTTACTTCAACTGCAGCAACTGAAGTTGACTCTCAGCGAGACTAGGCAGAGTTCTTACCAATCAGATGTTGACGATGGAGTGCTTATGATGCATGCAAATTTAAATGCTAGATACGATGCAAAATGCATATGCAGTTTTGTAGAGAAGGTACGGTCCCATCTCTATTAATATGGGGTTTACGAATATAAGACATCTTCGATTCGATCTTGAATGATTGTTGAATTGGAAGGCGTGAATCATTTTCCTCTCATGGAGGGATACGGGTCAATATCTCGTGAGTTTGGCTGTGTGTGCAAAGCGGTGTGATGATACTCTCAATACTTAGAGCATATTTTCCTGAGAATTTCCTTTTTTGAGGTTATGGACTTCCGTTCCTCACAAATTGCTCTCCTGCAATGGGGTAGGCTGATTATGATTTGGTGGTTTAGTCGAAGAGTCACTCGCACTCTAAAGACCTTGTGAAGTAAGGTCGCACTCATTCACTCATAGTCCCTGTATTGTGAGGTGGGACATGTTGATAACAAGCACGAAGCTTATGATTCATGTTTCAGATCCGATACTTTCAGTTAACGCTCACCAACTAACGAGTCAGAGGTCTTTCATTGGGTTATAGCGGGGTTGAGGGGTATGATGCATGTCACATGGGACTGGAGGATTTGTTTAGGAATTGTGGAGCTTTTGTGCAATAGAGGACATTTTTCGCCTTTGCCATGGGTGGAATGATTAGGCGGGTTTTGATAACCCGTTGTCGGTTTCTGCGGGACATCATTGGTCCTTTTGGTTTGGATTTCTCCTTCTCATTTTTGTGTTATTGAAATTGCGTTTGGCCCATCAACTTTTTCAAGCATTCTCTGCTTTGTATTTTGGCTTTCAGCTTTAGAGTTGCATTGACTCGCTAATCTTCTTGAACATTTTCAGTGTTCTTTTTTGGTGTTTGGCTTTGAAGTTGCATTGACTCACTGATCTTCTTGAAACATTCTTATTTTCTGTTGTGTGAAAGATGGTGGGGGAGGGCCATGGTTCCAGCTCCTTTAAGATCCTCTATTGCAAGGGCAAGTAAGTTTATGTACATGGGTTGGCATGTTGTGGAGTTCGCTAAAAAAAAGGGTTATTGTGAAAGGCTCAGCGTGGCTCACTAAGGGATTATGTACAGGGTAGTCAAGGCTTTCTGGTTTTGTGGAGATTTTTATTCCTAAGTGCCTCGTCATCCTCATTAGTCAATGATTGTTTTCTTACTATTTCTCGGATCTTTGCATGAATCACAGTTCGTTTTGCTATCGACATTGATCTCACTCTAAATTATGCCTCTCCATGTGCTGAAGGAAAGCACAAGTCGCTCATGGTTTTACCTCGATTGGCTCTCTCTACCTTCCCTCGTCGCTCAGTGGATTGTCCAAAAACGCTCACTTGAAATTCAAGAGAAAATACCGCTCTTTGCACACTACTCACTTGATTGTGGTGCTGATTTTGATTAGACCCTTATGTTCATCGACGGGTCGAGAGTTTAGTGGTTCACGCCTCTATTCAATCAATCTCTCAAGATTTTTGCCAAAGATGTTTCGATACGGGAGTATGAAGATGCAACTATCTACAATGCATTATGTTGTGGTAATATGGAATTACTACGTATATATGATGCTGAAATGAAATGAAATTTGATTTATTTTGGTGAATGTTTTTGTTTTGGATGCAATGCATGAATGATAAGATTACACCTAGTCTCGCTTGCGTCGGTTCTGGTTGATCCACGAAGTTCGCCACCAATGGCTCTTTAGATGGTCAGTTACTGAGTGGGTCCCGGAAGAAATATGATCCCACATGTTTTAGCTGTTATTCGAACCTTGACCGCTTAAGGAGTGGTAATTCCTACATTGCATCAGTCAACATGATAAAATCGTCTTGCTTTTGATTCTTGGATAGGTCGAAAAGGGGAGAGGGATGGGATGCAACCCTTCATGCGCTTTCATGACAGTTGTAAATGAAAACATGACTCAACAACTTTCTGCCACTATCGCCATGGATTAGTACATGATCATGCCTAGCTCGGTGATGCCTTAGGAAAATGCGCCTTCGTGGCTTAGGATGGACGTCTTATCTCTAAAGAAGAGACGTCTCCTCTGTCTATCAGCTCTTGGATTGCGTTTCTCAGTGTGGTGCACTCGTCGGTGGCGTGCCCGCGAATCCGATGATAGTCACAATACTCATGTAATTGTGGCCCAAGCTTCTTCACCCTTGAACTGGTGTTGTAAGGTGCTAGGTAGCCTCCCTCGGTTAAAATTCTCCAGGCTTCACCGAGTGACATTCCTAGACCCGAATTCTGTCTTTGAGAGTCCTGCCCGGGTTGGTGGTATTCTCTTTGCATGATTGTTGGCTTTGGATCTTTGATTTCAGCATCTTCCAAGCAGTCACAACCGCCATCAGTCGTCTGAAGTCGCATATCCCTAGATATTTCAGCTGATGTCGGTACACATCTTTCAGCCCGGAAATTACCATTCGCACTTGCTCTTCCTCATTGGGTCGGTTATTCATTTGTCCGGCCTTCACCCTCCATCGTTTTATGAATTCCCTCACGGGTTCGTTAGAATTTTGGCATGTGACCTCTAAATCTCTACGTGTAACTTCATGATGAAAGTTGTCGCCGTATTGAGAGAGGAAATCTAAATACAGGTCCTGGCTTGACTTTCCGTTTAGATCTATGCTCATAATCCATGAGTAAGCAGGTCCTTGTAGATAGAATCTAAAGCATGCGGCTTTCAGCTCGTCGGAGAGGCCATGGAGATTCATGAGTTTATCATATTTGTCGACATGATGTCTCGGGTCTCCAATTCCCTCATACTTCTCCATCTCAGGCAGACTCATGCCCTTTTGTAGACGAGCATCCGGATACGGGTTAGTTGGCTCCCAACCTGCAGACTTAAAGCGTCGGGCTAGCTCTAGTTCCGCTTTCAGTTCTTTCACTAATTCTTTCATTGGACTCGCTTTGAGATCAAGGTTTTGGATTGAAATATACGTTGTCTCAGGGTAGCCGGTGTCAAGAGGTTGAGAGGGCAGTGTTGTTCCTGGGTGAGGATGTTGGCTAGAATTCGACAGGTGAGGAGGTACTTGCCAAGGAAGCACATATTCTTGTGTGGGCAAGGAGAGGTTTAAGCCAGAATACACCATGGGGGAAGGTGGGGCTTGTGCCTTTCCCTTATCACAGACCATTTGTGGTTGCCAATTCTCTCTGGTGGCGGGTGGGGTTCTCAGAGTTGAACTGTACATAGGTGAAGAAGGCATGTTTGGTGTTGTTCGAACTTGGACAGAGGGAGCGTGAGGGTCCATTGCTTGAAACTCATAGGCATCATATGCAGAGTAAGTTGGAGACTCCTTGTAACTGCTATCCGACCCCGCGTATACCCTAGTTATTCTTCTTTGGACAAATTCTTCTATCTTCAGGTTTTTCTCCAAGTCATCAGCAAGGTCATGGATCAATCTTTCATGAACAAATTGGCCTTCGACTGCTTGATCATGCCGAGGGGCTCGCTCCATCTTTTCTGCCGTTGCTATAGGCAGACTGGTCTTCTTTCTTTCCAGTTGCCAACAGTCACGAACACCTGCACGCACAAGGATTAGAATAAAAGAGAAGAGGTAATATCAGCATGTTTTGTTAAACAAAAATTTACTGCGATGAATGTGAATGATTGTTGGTGCAAAAATGATTTTTATTTATCTTGAAAAAGTTGTGAGATTCATGAAGTATTCGTATGATAAGCGTCACTTTATATCATCAATTTTTTTAAAGGGGATATATCCATAGACACCGCAAATTTCACCCCATAAAGCAAAGTTTTAAGAGTGGTAGATAAAACGTGAAGGGTCGTCTCGTATGTCCTTTCTTTTAAACAGGACGTGCATGCCAAAAGAAACCGAGTTTTTTAAAGACGGTTTTGAAAACACGTGTTTTCGAAGTGGTGGATTTGAACAATATGAATATTGACGCTCGATCATTCGCAAATAACATAGGGATTGGGGAACCCTATACACATTGATCTAAATAAATTCAGAGGGAATGTATAAACCTATACATGTAATCTATTCAGAATGGACAAGAGAGGAAAGAAACATAGGGGAAAGCCTATACATCATCAATCCTAAAAAGTCATTAAAAGGGGGAATTTTGAGCTGAACTTCTCTTGAACTCTTCTAGTCCGTCTTCGGCTTCTAACTGACTGCTCACTCACACTCGGGCTCCTGATTGGCTGCTCAGCTCGCCTTCGGGCTCCCGGTTGGCAGCTTACTCGTCTTTGGGCGCTTGCGGTGAAGCAGTACCATGACCCAACAAAACGGGTCTGGTGTTCTCTATTTTCAACAGTTCGAACTCAATAGGTGTTGCTAATGTCGTCGGCTAGCTGCACGGATTGGTGTGCTTCTGGCTTTTGGCTCACACCGCGTACTCGATCTTCATGCTGCTTCACTTGCTTCGACGAGGGGAATGAAGGATATTTTTGAGAAAGGAAAAGTGAATGATCGAAGCACAAATCATATGTGAAAATCCACCACTGTTGTGAAAACACGAATGATTAGTACGCTCCACAGTAATGACCGCTGCTCTTGAAGGTGGGTTGAGCTTCAAAAATAGCGGGTCGCAACATGGGGACTAAATCATTTATTTTGGAATACGTTTGTGAAAATCAACTTTGAAAACTGTTTTCAAAACTATTGAAATAATGTTGGTGAAGGATGTTGTTGAAATTCGTTTGTAGAAAGTAGGTTTTTCGAAATCTATTTTTTGAAATGTTTTGAAATAACATTTTGGAAATAAGTAAGTGAAGACAGGTTTTAAAACCCAATGTTTTTGAGTAAAATAAGTGGGATTCTAAATTGACGAGCTCGTAAACAGCTTTAGAGATATGCAAAGAGAATTCCGAACATTTTAAAACAATTGGTTCGAAAAAGTGGTTTGCACACATGTATAGCAAGAAGTAAATCGTGGCTAGTTTGATGTGGAGCTGTAAGTGTTAATGTTGGGATAATCACTTCCAGGTCAATTATGTTCCGTTCACCGGGGGAACCATCGTCCCTTCACTGTCATCTCTCGGGTTTTTCTCTGTATGCCTTTGGGGCACGTTCAAGAAAGTCCGGAGTGCTTAAGTTCGAAAGGTCAGGACACCCAGATGATAAGGAACATACCCACGGCCAGTGATGATCCACAACACCCCTTTTGGAAACTTGGGGAAGTACTGCATGGGAACGGGTCTCTCGTCACCTGCACGGTCAGGTGTGTCTAAAGTCCAAATTATTCACTGACTACGTTGTGCCATGTATGGGTATCCGGTAAATACGGGATCCTCTATGGACGTGTAGCGTGACATTGGCTTTAGAGACACCTGCAGAGGAACAATGGAGAACTGAGCCCATGCAATCTTCAGGGTAAGGCAAGGGGTCAGACAGGCGGCATACAAGGGGGTGACTACCATAAACCCGTCTTAGACACCGGACCAGGTAGCTGGACACTGAAGGCTCAGAGTTCACTATATGCTGGCTTTGACTCGGATAATGGAGGATAATTTTGGATCATGAGCTCAAGGCGTCGGTCAGAAACCTTACCGCCCGTGGGTTTGTTCACTCATAAAGTGACCCTAGCTCATGGGGAATCAACCGTGGACCGGTTGGGGATCCCGTGACATCGTGGGTAAATCGGGTGACACAGAGGAATGCATGTCCTAAGCTACCCACCCCATGCACCCCACAATCGTAACATAAATATGAAAGCAGTAAATAAACAAAAGTTAGCACCACCTATTTGCTAAGGGTTTTATCTTGAGATTAGTGATTCCAAATTGGTTGTTTATTAACCTAAAGGGAAGTTAGCTTCATTCTCCTAAGTGTCTCTTTCTAATCGTGAGCTAATCATTAACCCAATTGTTGTAATGTTTGTTGAGGATCTAATAAATCCTATCTGTCCTCATCAGATACACACTCAAGTGTGGAGTAGAATAATCCTAAGGCTTTGAAAAGAATCTCTTGAAGGTTTTGAAAGAAGTGGGGAAGTCCCGACAATTTGAATGGAGTTCAGTCTTCCTTGAGTTTGAGAAAAACTTACTCAAGTTTTCCCCAGCAGAGTCGCCATTCTGTGGAGGGTGATTTTTCGGTATGAGGGGGGTCTATCTAAATATGGTCTGACTAAGAAGCTAGATCCTAGAATGCCATTCTGTGGAGGGTGAAAACCCGTTATTCTGGCATCCCTCAAATACCTACTAATCGTCCGTCTTTCCCAGAAAGCATAAGGGGAATGCAAGTGGCACTACACCCGCTCTCATGGGCTCCACGCGGACTTATGCCCTAAGGGCGGAATTGACTAGAGTCGCCACCTAGTTTGACCTAAGAACTAGGAAGGAAGGAAAGGGTTCTAAGAACCGTTAGTTGACTCTGAGGTTGTTCCTATGGATAGGACTTATCTGGTTATGTCAGAGATTCTGTGTGGGTTCGCACTGGGTTACACCCCTTAGAAGTGGCAACGACCACGACTTCGGATTGGTGCCCGAGGAAACCTCGGTCTCCAATTGTCGGGATTACCTTCTTTCAAAACCTTATTAAAGAGATTCATTTAAAAGCCAAGGGTAGGATTAGGATGAGAAGAAGAGAGTGGATGAGGCGAGCTTTTCTGCCAAGCTAGCGCCAAGAGGAAGAATTGGTGAATTCGGACGAGTATAGAATGAAAGACTAGGAGTCTGATTTTGAGAGTTGAAGAAGTCGAGAGTTTGTGGGAGTCAGAGGGGATTTGAATGTTGAGAGAGGCATGGAGAACACCTTAGAGGGGAAAAGGGTTTTTTGTTTGGAATGGGGTCGCACCCTAGATGGGCTGCCTACGTACTCAACTCCCTATTGAGATCAGACCTTACGTAGTTCACAGCTTTTTAAGTTTTAGAAGCTGAGGGTTTTTGGTCATTTTATGAAATTGAGAGGTGTTCGGATCCTTTGGTGGAATTGAGGAGTTTTTCGTGTTTGTAAAGTTTGGATTTTAGAATGGTCGAACTTTTGAGGTGACTTGGGGAGTCGAAGGTGTTGATGGAGTATAAAAGAGGATACTTGGTTTATATGTTCGGGTTTTGAGAAGATTTCAGGCTTAAGGTGACTCAGGTTGTTCGGGAGCATTTAAGAATAAAGAGTCCTATGTTAGTTGGACCTGTGACTTCAAGTTTGCTTAGGAAAGGACCGAGGAGTGCTTATGGGTTAAGGCTCTAATGAAAGGATTGGACTGTTTTGTTCAGAATTGTCTCTCTTGAGATTTTAAAACTGAAAATCATTTTTTGTTGTAAAAGGGCGGATAATCCCGAGGGATTACCCTATGTACCCCCTCGAACACGACACTTAATTAATGTAAGTGCCGAGGCTCGAAAGATGGGGCAATGAATTTATGTCGAAAAATAGGATTCAGAGAGAAACACCATGAATGAGATGTTCTCGGTCGAACCCTAATATCGTCTCTAACTCCCGGGTTTTAAAACGTTAAAAACCAAAAACATTGAAATCGAGCGGAAGGGAGTTAGGCGATTCTAAAATCCCGGCTGCAACTAGGAAGGTCGTTACTTCCCTAGCACCCCGCCTTGTAAAAATCTAGGCTGCAATTAGGGGAGGTTTGTCACCCTAATGCCACGCCTAAAGAGATCCAGACTGCGACAAGGGAGGTTATGACCCCAGTGCCCCGCCTCGGATTTTTATTTTTGGAAGGGAGACAAGTGATGCTTGACTAGGAAGAAACGTTCTTGAAGGTGTTAGACATCCCATGTTCCTCGAAAACGGTTTAGTTTTGAGTTTGAAAACTGAATTGGAAAACTTTTGAAGTTGTTCGGAATTCTCTGTAAAGAAACACCAATTTCGAGAAATGTTTTTGGGGAAAACTTTCTGTATATGTGAGAAGAACTTTTGCAATGGGGAAGAGTTTTCTGTGATGTGAGAAGAGTTTTTCCTTTAAATTCCACAAAAATGGTTTTCTTTGAAAAATTCTTTTTGGGTTTTTAGAATTTGAAAAGAATTTACAAGTGAAAGTGGATTGGAAGGAATCGGGTTTGAATAGGGTGCTGGAGTTGACTTGACTTGGTTTGGTTTGTATTGGAAGACGAGTTCAACTTCGGGTTTGACTTGATTTGATTTCTGGTCAAGGTCAAAGCTTGGTCAAGGTTTGGTCAAGGTCAAAGCTTGGTCAAGGTTTGGTCAAGGTCAAAGCTTGGTCAAGGTTTGGTTAAGGTCAAAGCTTGGTCAAGGTTTGGTTAAGGTCAAAGCTTGGTCAAGGTTTGGTTAAGGTCAAAGCTTGGTCAAGGTTTGGTTAAGGTCAAGCTTGGTCAAGGTTTGGTCAAGATCAAGCTGGTCAGTCAAGGCTTTTTGGTCAAATTCAAGTTTGACATTTGTGGGCAATAGACCGAGTGAAATGTTGGGCTGGGCCAGATTGGGCTGAACTTTGGAATTGGGCCGGGTTGAGTTTTTGGGCCGGATGGAGTTTTGGGCCGGATGGAGTTTTGGGCCAGACGGGCTTTGGTTTGGTGATGGGCCGATGGGCATTGGATTGGTGATGGCTGATGGGCCTTGGGCTTTGGGCTTGAGTATTGGGCTAATGGGCTTTGGGCTTTGGCTTTGGGCTTGAGTATTGGGCCGAATGAGTGATGGGCCGAAATTTGGGCTGAAGGGAGTGTAGGGCCCGGATGGAGTTTGGGCCGGACGGGCTTGGGTTTGGTGATGGGCCTTGGGCTTTGGGCTTGAGTATTGGGCTAATGGCTTTTGGGCTTGAGTATTGGGTGGACCAAGTTTAGAAGATGGGTTCAAACAAATCGAGATTTCTTTGGAAATAAAATATAAATTCAAAACGAGAGACATTC
Organism: Limonium bicolor; assembly: GCA_023374045.1. Lineage (NCBI taxonomy): Eukaryota > Viridiplantae > Streptophyta > Magnoliopsida > Caryophyllales > Plumbaginaceae > Limonium > Limonium bicolor. The sequence continues at coordinate 45,894 of JAIOTZ010000246.1, forward strand.
AATTTCTTTGGAGGAGTTGAAAGATTGGAGGGACCTGGGATGAGAAACCTTAAACTATAAGCAATATTCTGAATTCTTTTCTTTTCTTTTCCATTTTTTTTTTTGGGAAAGTTTTTTTTTAGTGAAATTAAGGATGGTTTGGGATAGGCTTTACAAGTTTGGAGGGTATTGTTCCCCACAAAGCAAATCAGAAATAAGCTAGTTGTGGGGTACCCTCAGGCTTAAAACATTTTCAAAGTTTTGGATGATATTGTTCCCCCACAAAGCAAATCAGAAATAAGCTAGCTGTGGGGTACCATCCAAGACTTTGATTAAAAGGAAAAGGGGTGACCTAAGGGCCATCTAGGGTTTAAATAACAAACCAAATAAATGCAATGAATTAAAGTAGAGCGTATAACATACCCGGTATATACACGTGATATAATGTAAATAATCAAAGGGGAGAAGAATTAAAAAGAACTAAAGTGGTGCACACCGAGCACATAGCAGAACTAGGTGAGCAATAAAACAGTATTAGTGATGTCAACAGCCAAACTCAGAGAAACAGAGAAAGGTGGTCATTCTGCAATATTCATAAGAATCTGAACCTAACGTCATCTAAATCAACATTAACGAGCTTAGACTAAGTCACTAAACAGTTTTGTCTCATTCACACATTCCTTCTTGGAAGAACTTAATTAATTACTTACTCTAAATTGCTAAATAATCTAAGTTACCCAAAGATGACCTTATTCCTTTCTACTGCTTTACCGACAGGTCTAACAACAAAAATAAGGGTAAGATGTAGATTCATTCTTAAACTGCCGAAACAAACCCAAACAAAACTTTCTGCCTATGATCTGTAAGAGAGTATCAACCCTAGACTGATGTGATGACAATATCTTTAACAGATTAAAGCAAACTGATTACGCTAACCCTTTTCTTTGATAAAGTCTGATGACTAGGGCCAAAGTGATACTAGCTGTCAGGATTAACTCAGGTTTGCTTGCGAATTAGATAGTCGAACAAAGTCCACAGGTAAAACGGCAAAAACACATCAGAAATAGATGAGCGCATGGTATAAACATGGGTCGGACAGCATACAGATCTGGATTCACCGAGACATACAATCAAATGATGCAACACATTAACGGATTAAAATCAGGATGAGATACCGTAGGAAGAACAGAAGGGAATGTTTCTGCAAGATAAAGAAAAGTCACAAAGAAATAGGGTGAGTTAGTTCAGACACATAGATCAACGAACACAATTTAAAAAAAAAGATTGAGAGCAAGTGTCGAGTTAAGGAGTGGAACACTAAGATAGATCTAGCTATGGTATGTGGCAGCCCTCTCCGAACTGAACCCTCAGAGAAGAATATCAGTCCCAAAAGCAAAAGTATATACAGATCACACTGGTGAGGAGTTAACCGAATATCACAAATTATTCTGAAGCAAAGACATAAAGAATGAGAACCCAAAATAGCTTCGAATCCAAACATAATACCAGAAACATTTGGAATCCCACCTGAGGTACACAACTGTCTAGTAACCGAGTTGGTATAGGCCTTAGAGAACTTAACGGATGCAAAACGAGATTGGCATCCCAGAAGGTGATACAACATCACCTCAAAACGTATCACAAATATCAAGATATACACAGTCAACTCACAGATAAACAAAGGGAAATGTAATAAAGGAACCGAAGCTCAAGGAATGGAGTGACACTCGGAGATACTGGCTGCATGCTAGCATCTAAAGCGTATCAGAAGTTAATCGAACCAAACGCAGTTGCTTATCACTTTGTATCGGATTTCCAGACAACCAGAAGCGTGAAAGGCCAAATCGGAGTGTACACGAGAAAAGGAAAATAAATGCATCCACAAAATGAACCGAGACTTGAAATTCCGATTCACAGGGCACCTTAGTTTCTGTTCGTGGACTGCTTGATCCATACCAGACTGGGAATGTGCCCATTTTTCATCAAATATATAGGATGTGCAAGAAACAACGAGTACATAAGCAAAATCCGCATTCCATGCCTATTATAAGCAGAGACGTGCGAAACAAAGGTTCGAAGCTCAGGCGTTCTTCGGTTTGAGTAAAAAACTCTCGTTAGACGTACGCGAAAACATTATGAACGAAAGGAAAACACGAGGGAGAGGTGAGGAGGATCGATCGGCTCTTTCTCCGGAGACATTTCTCCGACAGAGCCAGGCTTTTGCCTAGCCATCCCCATACGGTTCCTTTGGCGAGAAAATAGAGGGAAAGCAGGGACAACGAAAACCAAAAACGAAAAATCAGAAAGGGTTTGAAATCGTTTTCCAAAACAAAGAGAAAGTAGCTATGGCACTTACACTGCAGGCGAATGACGGAAACGGGGAGGAAGATAGCGCCGAGGGAATGGGAAAAGCGTCGGGGATGGGGTTCCGATTCAGAGATCAGAAATGGAGGAAAGGCGTTTTTCGGTCTCAGGATTCTGAAAGGGGTGGAGAGTGACGGTGGCTTGGGTGGTATCCGGCGATTGCAAGAGAATGAGGTCGGAGGTTTTCTTTAGGTATCAAACTCGCATGCAGGGAACCAGAGGAGGTTGAGAATTATCGATCGTAAGAACTACCGTAGTGAGCCTTCCTCTTTTTTTGGTCTCTACAGTAGGGTTTGTATATTGGATCTTTTATAGACAGGCTTAGGGTTTTTTTTTTTGAGTCATGGGCTCTCTATTTTGGGCTGACAAGAGAAATGGGCTCTATGTGAGGTAAAAAAATCGGACCAGGGAGGATAGAAGAGGCAAAAACGGGTTTTAGCAGCTCCCCAGTCTCGAACTCGCGACCTGCATGCTTCTACCGGTTAAGCTATGACAAAACTCAGTATATTAGCATACGAAATAAAAACAAGAGTTCTTCTGCGGGCGGGGAAGAAAATAGAACGCGTCCAATTGTTCGCCAGATTCGAACCCCCTACCTGTTGATTTTCCAGTGGACAAGCTAACCGACTAAGCTAACTCAGAAGTCAACACATAGATGGAGGAAATAATACAAAAGCCTTAATTCTGACCGGATAATTCAGCTAAAAAATGTTACCGTTTCAGAAGGAAAGTATACAATACAAATGAGAACAATAATATAGTGAGATGAAATTATGGGATACAATTAAAAATAAGATTCAAAACGTGATGAGTTTAAAACCGTATTGTCGTTTGAAAATTCGTTTTAGCAAAATCGTGTTTTTATGAAATGATTTGAAAAAGACTATAAAACGATGGTTTCATTTTGGCATGCACGTCAATACGTGTTTGACAAAGAAAGGCGACGACCCCTCTTATTGTGTTTATTATTTCGGAATTTGCTTTATGGGGTGAGAATTTTTGGTGTCTACAGTTTGCTGTCAATTAAGGGTTAATTCTCTTACATAAATCCTTAGTTTATGATGCCAGAGTTCCATATCATGCACCAGTCAGGCGGATGAAAAAGATAATCAGACATTTACTTATATAAGTATTAGTAGAATTTTTTTGCAATTATATAAAAACAGTACATCTATATGGTTTGTGGTGCAAGTAATACAGGAGATCACTCATGATGGAGAAGTCAACTGAGCTCGCTATATGCCACAAAACCCATTCATAATTGCCACCATGACAATAAATGATGAAGTATATGTATTTGTTTTTAAAATGCTTGAAGTAATTTGAGCCAAAGTGCTTCACAGAAGTAATTTGAGCCAGCCATCTATCTTATAAAAACCCCAAGGAAAGTTCAGATTAACAAAGTTTCTAGCATGGAGATTAATAAGGGGGACTAAAATAAACAAATAAATAAATAAAACCACTTTTTATTCCACGATAACAAAATTCAGGTCTTGGTACATGTTCCAAATGATGGTGTTACAAACAGAGCAACCAGGCCTCTCAATATTCAGCTAGCCACATCTCTGTTGTATAATAAATACTAAATGCACTAATTGACGCCAATAAAATCCTAATCACTCAACGGTACAGACACAAGCGCAATAATCCTCACACCAGCTTACGGTTTTAGGAATAATTGATTCTGGTGTGCGACAGTGCGATGCGAGAAGAAGAGTATTTAAATTTCGTTAGTTTTAATCACAAGAAAGATAAACAACCAGTCAAGAAGAACAACAGAGAACAAGACAACTTAGACAAGAAGTGTACCGGTTTGAAGAGAAGGAAATACGGGCGGCGCCGACGAGAGAAGCAAGGTGTTGGAGTGATTAGTGTGTGGAGTGGTAGGCGCCGGAACCGCCTAGCACGGTAGCGCAGCACCAGGCTGGTGGTAGTCACTGAGAATTTACCCGACGAATTGACGATTTGCAGTAGAGTAGAGTAGAAGTGAGAAGAACGACAGCAGTGGGGTGTGGGTGTGGCCGCTTGCTCGAGGTCGGGGTAGGGTACTGAACTAACCCTAGAAAATTAGCAAAGTAGTAGCAGGCCAGCAAATAGATCAAATCAGCAAAACAATGAGTTTTACTAATGTTATAATTCGGTTATACGGTTAACCGAATTGTGACTGAGCCAAACCCCAAAACCGAACTGAATTGATTCGGTTAACCGAATAACCGAATTATAAAATACGGTTAAATATTTCGGTCAAAAAAACCGAAAAAAATTACGGTTTTCGGTCAAAACCGAATTAACCGAACCTAATGGACACCCCTATTTCCATTCATACATTTCATGAATTATACAAACTAAATGTTCCAGAAGATACAACAAGAACAAAATAGTTCAAACACAGTTAAGTACAATAAAAGTCCGATTCGTGCATTTATCTTATTGGTGATCATATAAGCACACAAATCGGGGTAACCAAGTTAGGATACAGGGCATGAAGAAATCATACCGTTCACCGTTGTATCCGTACTACCGGCTCCTTCGAGGATCAACTATTTGATTCCTATACATACATGAAGTAGTATGATCAATGGTCTATTATTGATCTAACTTACTCCTTCATTGATATTCTCAATGTTTACTTACTACTCCTTTACATTCATACTTGGTTATAAAACCATTCTTTTCCTTATTACTTCTTAAGCTTGCTTCCTTACTCACTTACTTACTTTCTTACCATTACAACTTTGTTAATGGTGTGTTACTACATATATATGCATATGTGTATATAGGCATATATACATGTATATATGATTACTATAATCATATAATTAAAACATTTTTTTTACTCGACGGACTTGCGACCGACCTTGCAAGTCCGGTCCATTCCAGTAGGTTACATCGTGTGAAAATTCAGGGCCGACCGACCTTGCAAGTCCGGTCCCAAGGTCGGTCCGTTCCAGTAAGTTTCGTACTTGAAAATTTTAGCCCGACCGACCTTGCAAGTCCGGTCGCAAGGTCGGTCCATTCAGTAGCTCGCCTTACGGGAATTTTTCTGGCCGACCGAACTTGCAAGTCCGGTCGCAAGTTCGGTCCATTCCAGAAGGTTTCTGACGGGAGAAATTCCTGGTCCGACCGAACTTGCAAGTCCGGTCGCAAGGTCGGTCGATTCCAGAAGGTTTCCCGTCTTGTAAATCTGGGCTCGACCGACCTTGCAAGTTCGGTCCTAAGGTCGGTCCGGCCCAGTACTTCAGTTTTAAAATCTGTTTTTGGGTGTTTTCTTTACCCATTTCCCCAATCTTTACCAATACTTTCCTACTGTTTACCACTCATTTAGATGTTCTAAATCACCTTAATTCATACACCAAACTTGCTACTCAATTCCTACACAACTCACACCAATTTTCATCATCTCATTTCAGCACTTACACTATTTTTCTCCACACTAATGCTACAGATTTTGGTTCCCTTCATTATGCTACAGATTTTCCCTCAACACTTATCCTCCAATACTCCCTCATCCCATGCCACTCTTAGCACCTTAAATACATTAACTCACAACCTAATTCCATCCCATTTACCAACTCATTTTCAAATCTGTTACAAGCTACTAAACACTCCTTCTAAACTCTCCAAATACTTCCTCTTCTTAAACAACTTAAGTCCTCTCATTCCTACACAAAATTTGACATAGTCTCCCCTATAATTCTTACTTTTCTCCCACACTATTTCAGCTCACATGTTCATCTTCTCACAACCTGTTTACTCAATACATTATACTCACATTTCAATAACTACAACAACAATAAAATCCTGCACACATACACATACTACCCAATGTTTTCCCAAGTTTTAAACATCATTTAAAACTTCAAAACTGTTACATTCTTTTCTCCAATACGTTACTACATTACTACTACTCATACTACATACATTCCACATTGTTAGATACTTAAAATCTGTTACAATGTAATACACAAGCTAACCCAAGGTAAGAGCATTTACCTTGTCTTGTTAGTTTTTCCTTCTTTCTTTCCCTTCTCTTCTTTCCTTCTTCTTGTTCTCGGTTTTTAACCAAAGAATGGGCAATGCTACAGCAACCCATATCAATATACACAAACACTTAGCATCCATTTTATACTAACCCTAATTAGGTTTTAGGTTTTAGAAAAGAGTATTACCTTCCAATGGATGAATGGAGTTCTTGACTAGCAAGAGAACAAGATTCCTAGCCCAACAAGAGAGCCAAAATCGGCTGGAACAAGGAGGACCAAGAGTTCAAAAACTGAAAATCCTTAAGATGCCAATGAGAGCTAGAAAGGAAGGATTTTCGAAATTCTTTTTACCTCAAAGTAACAAGGAGGTGAAGGTGCTTCTAATGGTGGACTTGAATCTTCAAATGGAGAATACCCACCGAAATGAAAGTGGTCGTTTTCAATTTTTGAAAGGATGAAAATGTTCTCCTTTGCAAGGGGGTTACAATGGTATAATTTTTATTGGATTTGGAGGAGGTTTGAGTACTCAAAGAGAGGAGAGAAGGTGAGTTTTGTGGGGGTTTCTTCAACACTCCATGAATGTCGCAGGAGAGGAAGAAGAGAGAATAGAGAAGGGAGGGAGTATGAGAGGAAGAGGGAAAAGTGAGGAGAGAGAGTCCCTTTTCTTTTCTTTCATGCTTTTATTTACTTTTTGTCTTTTAGCACATAAGAGAAAATAAAGAGAGTGAGAGAGGGGGCTATCGATCCCACACCCACACACTCAATTTTTTTGCTTTTTATTTACAAAGTGGACACACTAAGTTTGCTTATTTGCATTCTCACCCCACAACTTCCCGGTTGTTACAGTTTTTACTAACCGGTACCTATTTTTCCAGAATTTTCTCGTTTAATTAATTTTATTGGTTCTAAAGCTCCACTAATATTTATTAATGATTATTTAGTTGACCAAAACTGTTACGAGTCTATTTGACCCGCTTAAAGTCACGTTTTCCCGGTTTTCCTCGAAAAACGCGCTTTAAGGTTCGTTTATGCTTTTAACCCATTTTAAAGGTCCGTTTTCTTCGGGATTTGTTCCCTTGTATTTATTTAAGTGTAATTAAGCCTTTTAAAAATATAATTAGCCTAATTAATCACTGTTTTTAATTACGGGGTATTTCAATCATTTTTCTTAAAATAATATTTACTCTGTCTAAACATAAGTTTACTTTTCTTAAATGAAAGATTCACTTTTCAAAAAATGAAAGGTTAAATGTGTTTTCATTAGGTCTATGGGTCAATGTTCAAGTTCATTGAATTGTTATGAAATGCTAATGTGGTTTGGTTATTAACAACCACTCAAGAAAAATATAATCCTACCCTCACATATAACCAGGGTAACTAACACCGTCGAAGAAGCTACCACTGTCAATGAAGGCTAAAGTGGTTCGACTATTAACCACCACAAAATAAAAAAAGATGACCCTACCCCACCCAACTCTTTAATGACTAACAGTACAAAAAAGCTACTACTATCAAAACATCTATAAATTATGTATTTTATATATTTTCACAATGAATTTTAAAACATTTGTACATACAAAAAATATAAAAATTTAAATTTATCAAAATATATTCATGTTAGGTCTTATTTTGAAGAGCTTAAATTATGATGAACAATGGTATAAAATTTATGTTATTTGAACTTAAATCTAATAAACTACAACATTTTAAAATTTCACAAAATGACAAAAGTAGAAAAAAACAAAAGTGACCTTCAAAGCCACCTTCAAAATCGTGACTAAGCCTGTGGGCTTGTAGGGTTAAACAATTATTGAAAGTAAATGTTAATACTAATTTGATTATTATAAACTAGACTTACTTGTATATATATTATAATATTTGAGAAAAAAGTAAGTGTAATATGCATTTACTTGAACAAAAGTATAATCAAAGATCTAGGACTAAAAATTAATACACATTCAACTTTCCATGTTGAACACTGCTTCAAAATTTGTTGAAGAGGACCACAAGCAGAACTTTTGTAAGGATTTATGACAATTTCATACAAAGAGTTAATTATGAGTTAGAAGTCAACTTCATCAAGTAGGAGCAGAGCCAGGATTTAGAATATGGGAGGGTCACTTATAATTTGATGTAATATTAAAACATTAATTAATGTTAGATATATATGTTATAATTTATAAATTGATTGTGTTTTTGGTTTCAAGCAAAATACAAAACCGCACATTATATTTATATATGATATGATTAATCTTAATACTACAAAATATCACCAAAGAGTGGTGAATTGTAAATCAATAAGGGTATATTATCAATAAGACAATATCCTGGCATAACATTTCAATTGGTACCTCATCCAAAATGGAATTCCATGCACAGACAAGAAAACAATTCCTCCAATAACAAATATGATTAGTGTTTTCAAGATCGATCAAGTAATAATTTCATTATATATTCATGAGATGAAAAATACTAAGAAATAACACTATAATGCAATGAAAAATGGGTGAAAAAACATACGAAAAAAATCCCTAAAGGAAGTTAGTTCCCACCAAAGAATACCACCGAGCAATTAAAGGTTGGAAGAACAATGTTTATCAAGAACCCTCCTGTTAGCAATCAATTAAATAAATATGTAAGCAAGATACTTGTTGCCACACATACACATTAAAGTAACCATACAAGAAAATAAATCAAAAGAAAATGTACACTTGTGGATTTGAAGTTGTGCACGTCTCTTTTCCACAAAGTTGATATAAACGATAAGGTAGTTTAGTAGATATTCATCAAACATGGTACTACGAAGTCTGGTCTTTACAATTTTTATCGCAGAAAAGGCACATTCACTTGTTACAATTGAAACGGGAAGAGTCAAAACAAAATGAATAAATCTATCAATCTTAAGATATAATTCAGACTTTTCAGTTTCCTTTGATCCCCTGCACATGTTAGAAATTGAACATGCATTCTTCAAGTGTGGGTTGTTGTGAACGTCTAGCTCATAATGTTCTAGCTCTTATGCCAGATGAATTCTTTCTTGTTCAGTATAATAAGAAGGATAAAACTTTGTTGTCAATCTAACTATGTCTTCCACATTGAAGGATATGTATGCATTTCTTGGATCTAAGGCAACACTTAGATAAAGAAGTTTTGTAGCAGTTTCATTAAACTTAGCTCAAGTTCAACTCTTGCAATTGATGGTCAACAAAAGCAAGAAATACATCAACTTAATAGTGATGCTTGACACTTACATTGTCTTCGTCTTATGACAAAAGTGAATGATATCCTTGTAAGTTCCATTCATATCAGGTATTGGATTGCCATTAATTTCATAAAATGACATAACATCTTTCAACCATGTTTCCCACTTTTCATCTATCAATTATTGGATTAATGCCTTCGTAGTAGACACCGGAGACAAAGCATTGACAGTATCTTGTGACATGAGTTGTAAAATGGCAAATAGTATAGTCTATCCTCCATCAATTCCTTATCACATGCATTACAATCAAAAATCAAAGGATAGTAGTTGTCTCAAAAGAAAACTTGCATTATCTCAAGGTGTTGAAAGACAGGTGTTGAAAACTAACTGATGCATGTTTACTTATTGATTTAAAATTAGAACTTCATCTTGTATCCTCTGATCTTTGCAAAGATCTAATTTTATTTAAACCATTTCCACTTGAAAGCTCTTCACTTTCAGTAAGGTGTGAAATTTAATCCAGTTGAGCATCTTTTAGTGATCATTCCGCTTGTAAGATGATTCAATGACATTAACAATAAAGTATAGAATATGAAAAAAGTATGTGCCTTAGAGACCTCATTAGATGCTGCAACCAGAGCCAAGTGTAGTTGATGAGCCAAGTGTAGTTGATGAGCCAAGAGTAGTAGATGGACCAAACAATGTACATAGTAAGCGTAGGGGAACTTCTAAAATAGAGCTTGCAAGCCATTATACTCTTCACGCATATTACTCGTCCATCATAACCTTGGCCACAACCATGTACTCTTGATGATCTCCTAGTCATTAAGACTTCATGTCCTCCAAGATGTTGTTCGGGTTAGATAATGACGCCGACGATGACGGTCCTTCGATGCCCAGACGATGGTTGGAGATCCCTTGACCATTCTTGGTGCAGACGATGATGCACTAAATGACACCGGAGTAGAGGCACAAGATGAAGGTCGAATACCCAGAGATTGGTTTATCACTTCGAAGAGTGTCCCTACTGCTGGTCACTTGTATAAAAAGTCTATTTCGACGGTTATAAATCGCCAATTTCGGTGATTCTAGAACCGCTGAAATGGGTGCCACAGAAATAGGGGTAAGACTCTATTTCGACGGTTCCTAAAAACAACCATTGAAATAAGTGCCTAAGAAAAAAAATAAAAGCACCTATTTCGGTGGTTCTTATAGAACAACCGCCAAAATAGGTTTGCATATATAAAAAAAATATTTTCAGCCCCATTTCGATCTCCTTCAATCTGGTTTGCAAGATGCAACATTTTTAGTTGTTATCAGAGGTACAAACACAGATAGTCCTAGTGGTTTATCAGAGGCAAACACATATTATCCAGTGATTTATTTCTACAATTACCGTGAGTGAATCATGAAAGAGGTGTAGAACATGTAATTTCCCTGTTTGCCAGTTAGGTTTGCAATTACCGTGAGCAAAAACTCAGAAGAGGCACAGACACAAGAAGAGGATAAAGAAAGGCACAGACATGCATGTTCCCTGTTCCTTAATTAAGATTGTAATTACCATGAGTGAAATCTCAGTGCAAAAAGAAGAGGATGAGAGAGGTGAGAACATGTACCTTGTTTGGCAATTAGGGTTGCAATTACCGTTAGTGTTCAACAATTAGGGATGCAATTACTATGAATGTTCGGCAATTAGGGTTGCAATACCGGGAGTGTAGAGATGCCACTGAACATGTATGTTCCTTGTTCGCTAGTCGAAGTTGTAATTACCGTGAGAGTAACGCAACAATTATAGGCGCACACAAGAATAGGATGAAGAGAAGCGCTAGAGTGAGAAGAAGAAGGAATGAAGAGAGTGTAGAGCATGTACCTTGTTCGCAAGTTAGGTTGCAAAATTACAGTGAGTGAAGGAAGAAGAGGATGAAGAGAGCAGAGCATCCTTGTTTGCCAGTTATATGCACAATTACCATGAGTATATATAGAGAGAAAGAACTGCGTGCAAGATTGAAAAAAAATAAAAAAAATCGGGAAAAATCTATTTCGGCAGCTATTAGTAGGAACTGCCGAAATAGGTATTTCCTAGTTTTTTTAAATAAAAATAGCCTATTTCGACGGTTCTTTAGCAACAACCGCCGAAATAAACCCTCTTTTAGAAAATAAAATTTGTCAGGGATCTATTTGACGGTTCTTTACAACCGCTAAAACAGAGGCATCAAAATAGAGCTTTTTGGTACTAGTAAGTGGTCTTTCGAATGTCAGTCTGCTACGATATTTTGAGGGTCTCGTTACGCTTGATGCGTGACGAGAAGTGGTATGTATATATGTCATTTACAATTTTGTTTTTCTATACTTAACGCCTAAATTTGTTACTTTATTAAATTCTAGTATTATGTTAGATACGAAGTATGAGGTTATAATAGTATAAAGCTTTTAATTTGATTAAAGTATAAATATAAACACTACTAACGATAATAACCAAAAACGTAATGCTTAATTTGAAATCATAATTATATTCTATATAAAATATAAAGATATAAAATTTTAAAAACTAGCTGCATATATATTTTACTATGACAAAGACCAATAGTAATTTCATTACACTCGTATTTCATGACACGGACAAAAATCGTAGGCGGGGAGGGACTATACCCAAACTCCTCCGACAAACGTAAAATAGACATCCTAGAAGGCAACATTAACATGGCGTGATCGCGAAATGTGGTTGATTGTCAGCTTGGTAGCATACATATCAATTCATGATCCTTTCTGATGGCTGACTAACGTGAAAAAAGTTGGAGCAAAAGGAGACGCATCATTTGAAGATGGACCACAATGAGAACAAAGATAAACATCAATATCCTGTCTAAATCAACTTCGGTAAAGAAAAAAAAAAGATCAGATAGGATGATACGAAAAGACACGGACGAGATTAGGAAATAGGAATTACTTTGGCATTGAATCTTGCCATTGTCATTTAAATGGGCTAGGGAGACGTTTTAAAAGAAAAATTAATAAAGAGTTTCAGATATTGATTTATATCCGGAAAAAGGAATACGGAATCAGGTAAACTTCCTAGAAAAATTCCAGAATCGAATGCGAAAAACCTTTCATAAATAAAATAAATTTATGTTTTGTTTAATTTTTTAAAGACTATAAATTATTTTTAAAAACATATAAAAATAATCAACCTTAATGCATAACGGTGGGAATCATACATAAAAACATAACAATGGAAAAGAGACACTCTCTCCTCTCTTTGGTGCTATTCAAACGGAATTCTCTTCCCACTGGAATACCGTTGTTGACCGGAATGTGAACCGGTCAATGGAAGTCTTTGATCTGAACACAACAATGCTTATTGTTGCTCTGATGCCTTCGGTTGCATATTTTTATAATTCTACCTCAATTGCAATTGTGTAGCTTTGTAATAAAAAAACAAAAATAATAAAAAAAACACTTTACATTACGGTTATTGGTAAAACGTAATCTAAAGTCTACACTTTAGATTACGGTTATTGTGTAAAACAGTAATCTAAAGTCCCTGACACGCGTACCGGAAAATGGCCTTTAATTACGGTTTAAACCGTAATTAAAGACGTCCCCGTCTTTAGTGACGCCCGTGTAGACTATGGTCCAGAACCATAATATACACGGTTTTGGACCGTAATTAAAGGGTTCTGTTCCACCAGTGGGGTATATAGGCTACTCATAAACCACAGTTTTCAGGGCAACTGTCATTTATAATACACGTCGGAGTGAATAAACCTCAGACAACCCTCATTTATATTGCTCGTCTTAGTATATAACCCACGGGTTTTTTGTGAAACATGGTATATAGTCTAAGCGTGAAATACCCCAAACCTTGATATGTTGTTTAAATGTTAAACTATGATATTTAAAGGCTAAAAAGTGCCTTAGAAACATTAGTGAACAATTTAAACCATAGTAACACAATAAGCACTAAGACACAGTTGAAGCAAAAACATGCTCTAAGCTTGGAGTGAACTTGGTTAGGACCCAAAGAGCCTACCAAGACTTTATAACATTCAATTATGACTTAATAAGGCTAATTAAGTCCTTAGGAAACTTTGGTAGACAATTAAACCAAATAAAACACAAATAAATACCTTAAAGCCAATATGGGCGAAAATGTGCTCTAATCTTGGGATAAGTTTGGTTAAGACCTAATAAGCTTACCAAGACCTTATTTATATGTTAATGAACATATTAAATCAATTACTAAAGAAAACCAAGCTTGAAACAAGCTAAAACACAAAATGTGCTTTAAGGAGCCTTAAAGCACATTTCTGAAAATTGTCTTGTAAATGAGTTTTGAGTGGCTAAATGTCCATCATTACTCTTTAATCAACATGTGTACTACTTAGTATCACATTAGGAAGTCTAGATCAATGGGAAATCAAAAATTTCACAAATATGTGCCTTAGTTTGTGAATAGTGCTCAAATAGTGCTAGTTTAAGTCATAAGTCAACATAAGTTGTTTAGATGGTCAACAAAGACCATATATATCTCTAATATGTAAGGGTCCACGGTTTTAGTGGTGTGAGTCATCACACTTGGCTAGCCAATTAATAGAAAGAAAGAAAAGTAAGTAAAAGGGTTACTTTTGCTTTATAACTTAAATATCTCCAAAACTTACCTCTCTCCTCACTTTCTCTTCTTTCTTTTGATTCCCACCGTCTCCAACCTCATCCTCCCTTTCCATTCTCGTTTTGCTACAGCAAGTAGCCATTCTCCATCTTTGAATGCTTGTAACTTATGACTCCATGCTCCAAAATCAATTTCAAGACTACCTTTGTCTTAGTTAGAGTGAGCTCTCATTTCCCTCTTTTCAAATCTTCAAGGACTCAATTTTGGTGCCATGGAGATTCACCATTGAAGGAGCTTGAGCTCATATTTCCATGCCTTCTCATTCTCCTTTGTTTCAAGGTAAGGAAAATAAAAGAAAATCCAAGTTCCATCATTATCTGTATTAGCCGAAAATTCACCTTACAATGGTGCCTGTCTTGCTATTTTCTTAGCTTAATTCAATCTTCAAGGGACTAGGAGGAGTTCTATCTTGCCACTTAACCAAGCTCTCTTTCAAATTCCAAAGGTAATCATCAAATTTTAGTGTTTAAGACACTTATGTAAACTAGGGTTAATTAATGAGTTTGAGTATTAAACTTAATACTCATTACCCTTATATGTGTATTGGTTAGAAGGTTAACAAGTGATAAAAGCTCCTTGCCGATTTTCAATCAAGAAAAACAAGAGAAAACAAGTGAGAAAGCTTGGAAAACAAAGAGGTAAATGACCTCTCTTAATGTGGTTTTATGTACTAGGGAATTGAGTTATATTTGCTTAATATTAACCTAAAGAGCCAATGGGAAATGAGATAGAAAACTATCCACAAGGTGGACTAAAAGGAATGGGAGCATTGTTGTGTGTATTTGCAGGTTGAAGGCATTATTATGTGGGAAATTCAGTGTTTAAGGTTTATGCAATTTAAGGGCCTAAGTGCCAAGCAATTTAAGTTTGTGCACTATATTGTGATGTAGTGTTGTCTAAAGGTTTAGTTGTGTGTAAAGAACATCTCTTGTGAAGATGGATATCTTTGGTGGTTAAAGGATGAAAAACAATATGTTTGTGTGTAAGGAATGTGTATTAAGAGATTTAGTGTTCTTGGTTGTATAATGGTGGAAAAACTATGTGTTTTGGTGTAAGGTGATACAAGAGAAGCTATGGCAAAAATTTAGTTGATAAACAAAGGAAGTATAATACCTTGTGAAGGATTAAGTATGAACTTGTGGGAAAGACTTGAGGAGTTTGTGAAAGGAAGTGATGAGGATGCAAAATGATGCTTAGGAGTGGTTATCATATTAAGAAGAAACACCTTGGTTAGTCTAAGTTGTAGGTATGCATTACCACCTAGAAATCCTAAGGAAAAATGTTGTAAGTGTTAGGAATTTTTGTAAGAAATTGAGTAACAAGTTTGGTGATGATTAAGGAAGGTTTGGTGCATGTTTTAAGGTGTTTAAACATGTGGGAAACATGTGGAAAGAGTGTGGAATTAGTGGGAAAACATTGGGGTGAATTTGGAGTTCAAAATGAGGAGAAAAACACTTTTTAAAATGGGATCTGTTGTGGACCGCCCCTAGGGACCGCCCCTGTGGGGAGGTCCAGCGCAGGAGAAGTAGTTTCTATTGTGGACCGCCCCTGGGACCTCCCCAGAGGGGCGGTCCAGACCAGAGAAGAAAAAAAATGTGTTTAAGGCTTCTAATGATGGGGGATTGGATGGTGATGGTTTTAGATGATGTTTAGGCCTTGTTTGGTGACATGTAAAGGCCTTAAAATGTGTAAACAAGTGTTAGGAGGTTTGGCGAGTAAATGAGTGAGTGTTTAAGGACTTTAGAAGTAAGCTTGTACATGCATTTGGAGGATGTTATGTGAAGGTTTAAGTGTGCTAAATGATGTTAAAGCATACTAGGATATGTAAGGTGAAGTTTGGAGTCAAATGAGTATTTTTAAACAAGGGTCTGGAGCAGACCGACCTTGGGGACCGGACTTGCAAGGTCGGTCGGGCTTGAATTTTGTATACGGAATATGTCTCTGGAATAGACCGACCCTATGGACCGGACTTGCAAGGTCAGTCGGGGTAGAATTTTTAAACGGTAAAAGTGTCTGGAATGGACCGACCTTGGGACCGGACTTGGCAAGGTCGGTCGAGGTGTAAATTTTCAAACCTGGATGTCACTGGAATGGACGGTAAGGTGGGTCGACCTAAAACTTGTAAAAAAAAAACCAAACAAAGTGTGGCCTAGGTAGTTAACCCTGGGGGGGTATAATGAAGGTAATCAAGGGTAAGTTTAAGCATAAAACATGTCATATAATCATGAAAAATGCTTAGTAAACCGGAAGCTAAATAAGGTAATTAACCGACGTTATTAATCATGTTTAGGAACTACGTTTGGCGGGACTCGAACGCAGCAGGGACCAAGGTATGGTTTTCTTGCAACCTGTGTCCTACCGGATTACACCGGCTTGTATGCCAATGTGTTTGTCTGTATGTTTGCCACGTTGTAAGATAAAACATGTAATGAGTTTATAGTAACTCATTTATGTGGCGTGTTCAATTCCGATACCGTTTAACCTCGAAAGTGTTATACCTTAGCTAACCAAATCTAGGATCACATAAGAGAACGGTATCCGGATTTAACGACCCAAACCATGGGAACGTTCTAACCACGACTATGCGTGAGTTGGTTGTGTGTTTTTTGTGCGTGTAGGTGTGTTTACCTCTCGTGTGTGTTTAACCGATTGTAATACCTTATGGTGTGTGGATGTGATAAGTTCCATAATGGAGCTCTAACTAATTATTTATAAGTACATATGTACTAATGGGGGGTGAGGAATCCGGTCGTTCCGGTCGCGCGTTGTTTGGGAGTGGGTATCCATCCTTGCTTTACCTTTCTCTCTGTTATGGTTGTTTTTCCTTCTTGGATTACGATCTCCCACTAGCTTACTCCAAAGCTTAACTATTCTGACTTATGATTGGTCTAGGGGGAACATATGTTTGTGTGGTGTGTTCGGATCACTAAATTCGATCCATCTTTAAGTTAAGTTACTCGTCCGACTATTAGGACGGTAACGAGTGTTGTATAACGAGCTTAACATGAGGGTGATATCATTCTCTAGGCTCACAAGTGAATTAACTATGTTTGGGTCGGTTCCTAAAGAGAACCGTTCCCGTTATGTTATGTGTTATTGTTGTACTGCAATTCTTATTGCGATGTAATGTTGTATGTACGTTAAATGCGGAATACGTGGATCACGGATATGAATCCCAGTTTATAATAAGAGGCGTTTGAGGATAAACCCGATTAGTGGGTAAGTGTCGTCTATTAAGGAAATAGCTCCATTAGAGGAGAAACCCTCTAGGGTTAAAGAACACAATGGGTGATTTATCAAGTATAGATGTGTTGTCTGTTTTGTTGAGCCCCATTGTTGTGGAATGTAATGTGTTGTGTGCTTATAGTTTACATGCATGATTCAAATAAAATCAACCGCATGCTAAGACGACAATTAGTTGTGCGTGGCCCGGTAGCATGCGGGCTGCGGGATTACCATACCAGCAAAGGTGCTGAGCCCCTTGGGGGCCACCCTTTTCTTCCTTTCCTATTTCAGGTACAAGGAGCTGGAAGTCGTTCGAGAGTAGGACGGGGTAGTTGTTTATACATGGATAGCCATTTAAATTGTATATGTATTATAGGTGTTGTAAGACCGAAATTGTTATCGGCATTAGTTGGTGAATACTCGGTACAGATGGAATGTATATGTATTTTGGCTTTTGTTAATGGAAAAGGATAATAGTGTGTAGTTGCTCGGGAATCTTGTCCATCAGACCGATACAATGTATATGTATTAGCTTTGTTAGCCACGTGGGTGGCTAACGGCGTGTAACACCATTGAATTAAGTAATGTGTTGAGTTGAGATTTCCGCTGCAGTTTGATGTTAAGTGTACGGTAGTAGTTGGGGTGTTACAAAGCGGGAATTTTAATTTTCGGCCCAAATTAACGCGGACTTTCTTTATTCTCTTATATTTCTCTCATAGTAATTTTGCAACCCACACTAGTGAACAACAATCGAACATGCTCTGCAACTCTTCTTCATTCTCTTCAACTCCCGGTAATTTTTACAACCCACACTGGGAACATGGAAGCTCTGCGCCATCTCTTCAACCTCACGGTAATTTCGCAATACTGGCAAACAAGGAACATGCTCCGGCCTCTCATTCACCTTATAAACAAACTTCCCACTCGAACCTTGCAAAATAAATCTCCCCTTGAGTGCCTTCGCCACTTCTTTCCATACCACAAGATTTCTTCTGATATAGATCTACGAGCCTTTGGTTGTACCTCCTTTTTTCATGTTCACACACTTCATAGAGGGAAATTGGACCCTCATTCAATTAAGTGCATATTCCTTGGCTATTCACCAACTCAGAAAGGGTGTAAATGCTATAATCCTCCTACTCAAAAAACCTACATAACTGCTGATGTTACTTTTCATGAGGACACCCATTATTACCCTTCTGCAGATGCTTCCTCAACCAACACTTCATCTCCACCTCATTCACCATTCCCCTATATCTTTAATACTACCACCCTCCCTCTCACTACCCCCAAGTCACCCCTACCTCAAGAGTTGCAAGAGTCTTCTCCTAATATGGAATCTTCAGCTAACCCAGACACCACCTATAACACGGGTATATTCAAGGCAACACATTTCCAAGCCGCTTTTGACTGAGGACCAATTGTCTGAACCAAGTGTTGATCCCACTCCAGCGGCCACCAATTTTGATCTCGACCAACCTATTACACTTTGCAAAGGTACTCGCACATGTCTAAAACACCTCTTTATCCCTTGGCAAATTTCATCTCCTTTGACAATTTTTCTCCATCTCATGCTATGTTTGTCAAAAGTCTCAATAAAAGATCAGGGCATTAGAAAAAAACACTTGGGATATTATTGACAAGCCTGTTGGCAAGAATGTTGTTGATTGCAGATGGATCTTTACACTCAAGTACAATGCTGATAGATCACTTGAACGTTATAAAGCACGACTGGTAGCAAATACACACACACACAGACCTATGGGATTGACTATCAAGAAACTTTTGCCCCTATTACAAAGCTGAACACGGTTCGTATCTGATTGTCTTTGGCCACTCATTTTGATTGGAAGTTATCCCAGTACGATGTAAAAAATGCCTTTCTTCATGGTGACTTACATGAAGAGATATATATGTCAGTTCTTCCAGGTTTCCGTGGCGCTAATGATTCCACGAAAGTTTGTCATCTCAAGAAGGCTCTTTATGGCCTCAAGCAATCTCCACAGGCATGGTTTGAATGATTTTCCAATGTTGTATGTGGTGCAAGTTATAAGCAAAGTCAGGGCTATCATACTTTATTTCTCAAACACTCTCGCCCAAGGGGAGTCACTATCTTGCTTGTATATGTTGATGACATTATTGTCACTAGAAATGATCATCAAGAACGTCATCGATTAGAGAAGCAACTTCAAGCTCACTTTGAGATCAAGTCACTTGGCTCCCTGAAATACTTCTTAGGCATTGAAGTAGCTCGCTCATCTCGTGGAATTTTCATTAGCCAACAAAAATATGTCACTGATCTTCTAACTGAAACAGGGAAAAGTGGATGTTGCCCAGCCACTTCACCAATGGATCCGAATCATAAGTTAGGAGAAGCGTTGGATGAGCTGAAAGTTGATATCTCTATGTATCAATGGTTATGTGGAAAACTGATTTACTTTCTCATACTTGGCCACCCATTGCTTATGCAGTGAGTGTCCTTAGCCAATTTATGCATGATCCACGAAAACCACATCTTGAGGCAGCGTATAGAGTACTTCATTATTTAAAGAGGCACCAGGGAGAGGAATTCTTTTTGAGAAAAGGAAGAAATTAACTCTCCAAGCCTTCACTGATGTTGATTATGGAGATTCTCTTGTTGATAGACGATCTACTACAGGCTATTGCATCTTTCTCGAAGGAAACCTAATCACTTGGAGGAGCAAGAAATAAAATGTAATAGCTCGATCATTAGCAGAATCAGAATTCAGAGCACTTGCTCATGGACTTTGTGAGCTATTATGGGTTCAGATCATTCTATTCGAGCTGGAGATTACATGGGATGGTCTAATGGAGTTAAGATGTGATACCAAGTCAGCTATAAGTATAGCCCACAACCCAGTCCAACATGATCGGACTAAACACATTGAAATTTATCTACACTTCATCAGAGAGACGATAGAAGGAGGGTTGATCAAGCTTGATTATATTGCTTCAAAAGATCAAATAGTCGATGTCTTTACTAAGCCACTTCACAGTCCAAGATTTCATGACCTCATCACCAAGCTAGGAATGCAGAACATCTACAGTCCAGCTTGAGGGGGAGTGTTATTGTGCCTCTATCAAATAGACATAATTATTTTAGGAAATTGTATATTATTTCTATATAACTAATAGTGCTAGTTGTCTGTTCAGATATTATTTATTTATGTCTTTTCAGATAGTTTGTGTCTATTCAAATATTACATTAAATATGTGTCTGTTCAGATGTATTTTACCTAGACAGTCACCTCTAGAAGTTTCCTAGAGCTCCCTCATCTCATTAGTAGTTCTCTCTCTATATATAGGGTTGTATATTTCTGAAAACAGCAAGTAGATACAAATAATACTACAATAAACTTCACACCCCAAACCAAATATTAAACAATCCCAAATGATAGTGAATCAACTTAAACCCAAATGGACTGATGGAAATTGCCATACACAATAAATCTTGTTGTAACGTTCATATTAATAAGTATTATCATTATTAAGTATGCCCCAATTCTATTAGGAGTTTAATTATGAAAGAATTTTATCTTAACAGTTTCATTTTTTTTTTATAAATCACATACATCTAGTATTTTTTGCTTTTTTTTTAAACTTTATGTAAGAACGGGGGCTGCAAAAGAATGAGGCGTACAAAAACGTGTTAGATAAAATGGAACCTTTCATACTATAGTAAAAAAAAGGGAAATAAAAAAGAGGAGTGCACTGTATGTGAGACAGATATATATCTGTTACATCTATCTGTCTATCTGTATATTATGTGTGTGTTACATATTAGCGTAACCTTCTTTACGGTTATGTTAGCCTGTAGATATATATACACATGTATAGCAGTCTAGAATAGTTAGTTAGTAATATAGACACTTCTCATATACATTCAGTCTGTAATACTCTCTCGAATAATAAAAGAATCTATTCAGTCTTTCTTGTTCCTCTCGTCTTCTTCCTTCTGCCACGGTTGACATGGTATCAGAGCTCAACCTTGAGCTTTAGTCCCTTCCGCTGCCATGACTCAAGTAAATCCAACCTTAAACCCAGAAGAGAACAGCGATGAACTTAGAAACCCTGAAGATCAAGATTCGGTAACTCAAGAGAATATTGCCGACTTTGCCGTAGAGATGAGTGACCCTCTTTACCTTGACCCTTCTGATAACCCTAATCAAAGCTTCGGGATCAAATTCAAGGGAGCTGGAATCGCCTTCGACGCCTGGAAGCGCGCGCCTATGATTTCCCTGAAAGCCAAGAATAAATTTGGGCTAATCAACGGGCAAGTGACAGAACCGCCAAGATCCTCAGAGCGCTATCCTCAGTGGGAGCGGTGCAACCATACTGTTCTTGCGTGGATTATCAACTCGCTGGATAGCAACATCGCAGACACCTTGCTCTACTGTGATACCACGTCCGAAGCTTGGCAAGATCTCTGCCAGTGATACGATTTGGTTAACGGGGCAGAGATTTTCTCCATACAACAAGAGATAAGCCAGATTCAACAAAATGAGGAGAGCATCACAAATTACTTCGCCAAGTTGAAGTGCCTCTGGAACAGGCTAAATTCAGCGAGGAAAACTCCAAGTTGCAATTGTGGTAAATGTACGTGCAATCTGACCAAACAATTAGAAGCTCACCACCAACAAGATCGCCTGATGAAATTCCTCGGCGGTCTGAATGAAAACTTCAAACAAGCTAAGGGGAACATCTTGATGATGAACCCTCTTCCGACGCTGGAGCAAGCTTACTCCTTCTTGATACAATATGAGAAGCAAAGACAATCCGGCGATGGCAAGAACGAGAACGAGAGTTCTTTGGCCCTTAGCAGCAAATTCGGCGCAGGAAGAAAATTGTACAACCCTAACCCTAAAGGCCAAGCGAAGAAAAATAACAACGGTTACAGTAGTGGCGGTACTGCAAAGAAGAAGCCACAAAACCCCAAATGCACTAATTACGCAAAATTAGGTCATACCCGCGCTGAGTGCTGGTGGATCATTGGCTTCCCTACGGATGGAGGAAATCGAAATCAACAACACCAAAGCGACATTGCGGCCTCTTCTTCCACAATTTCAGAAGATTACCAGAGAGGAGAAAGGAACAACTCTGAAACCTCACCAGTCTCTGGTCTCAGTAGCCAACAACTGAATCAACTAGTCGCCTTCCTCGATCAAAGAAAAGGTCAGCCTGTTGATTCCACAAAAACTTTGGAGATTTCGCAGGTACTATCGTCTAGTTGCCTAATTATTGTCTTCATAGTGAAATAGTCATCATACCTGATAAGCTTAGACAAACCTGGATTTTAGATTCGGGAGCATCAGAACATTTAACTGGAAATAGGAGCCTGATTAGAGATCTGACTAAATTAAATGCATTGCGAAAGATAACCTTACCAGATGGGCAAAAACGAAAAATAGATAGCATTGGCACTGTCAAACTTACCAATTTTCTCAATCTGCAGCATGTTATGTTTGTTCCTACTTTTCTGTTTAATCTGCTGTCTGTAAACAAACCGATACAACAATTAGACATGATTTTAGCTTTCGATCAACAATGTGCATATTTGCAGGACTCTAAAAGTGGCTTGCAGGCAAAGATTGCCCACCAAGATTCTGGTTTATACTTGCTGGATATGTCATCATTAGAGAAATTTCTCACTGAGACTAGAAATGCTACTTCTGCTGCTGTTTGTTTGAATACACATAGGGTTAATGATGATAGTGATAAAACTTTACTCCTCTGGCACCAGAGATTAGGACATATAGCTGGATCCAAGTTGTCTAGACTGAAAATTGTTACTGGTTTGCAATCCCCCAATGTCTTACCATGTACCGTCTGTTTCAAGGCCAAAGGAAAAAGGCCCAAGTTTGGTTTGTCTGAAATAAAAACACACGACATTTTTGACATGATTCATACTGATATCTGCGGACCCATGAGAATAGAATCCACACATGGTCGTAAATATTTCTTAACCATTGTGGATGATTTCTCAAGGGCCACATGGGTTGTTTTGTTGAGAAATAAATCTGAAGCAATGACTCACATAATAAACTTCATAAACCTTGCTAAATGCCAATTCAACAAAAGAATTAAAATTATCAGAAGCGATAACGCTAAGGAGTTAGGAAAATCACAACAAGGTGTGGACTTTTTCAAGGGGAAAGGGATTATCCATCAAACTAGTTGCCCTAGAACACCCCAGCAAAATGGCATTGTTGAAAGAAAACAAGACCATTTAATGGAGGTCACTAGAGCTTTACTTTTCCAATCTGCCTTACACCACAAATATTGGAGTTACTGTCTTGAGCATGCAGCTTTCATCATTAACAGAATACCCTCCAAAGCTATCAAGGATGCCACACCTTTCGAAAAATATACCAAACTACTCCTGACTATGATCAATTCAAAGTTTTTGGCTGCCTATGTTTCATGACAAACATCGACCCAGGGAAATCCAAACTAGATCCAAGATCTGCAGCATGTGTGTATCTTGGTAATTGCAAAGCAACAAAGGGGTACATTGTCCTTCAACTTCATACTAACCAGATCAAGATCAGTAGAGATATTATTTTCTTCGAACACATTCTTCCTCTCTCTGATAACAATTGGAAAAATATATGGCATGATCAATCCTCTGATAATATTTTTAGTTCTGACAACACAGTGGATTATCTTGACTGAGAATGGACAGAAAACAATACATCAAACACAAGCAAACCCATTGTTACAGAAACTACATCACCTATACACACAGGGGGTGATCATCATTCATATTTTCCTTCTTCTCCTAATGTACCACCCACAATTCCCATTGAACAGCTGCATTCTCTTTCTCCTACCAGAAACACTGCCACCAACAATACTTCTCCCTCCCACCTCCCTGATCCACCAAATACCCAAGAAGATACTGCACATCTAGAAAAGCAACAATCTGAAACTCTTCTTCGAAGATCCACAAGAATACATAAACAACTAGAGAGATTTCGTGACTATATCTGCAATTCAGCTTCGACAAATTCAGATGTCTTCACAAATCATAGTTGACAGATTAAATCCTTCTTCTTCTACACCTAGTTTACAATCTGTCACTACCCTCACAGATCTCCCTCCCATCAGAAACATCTCTCTCTCCTCTGTTCTGAATAACAACTTCCTTCCTACCTTTCTCTCTCTCAAAGAACCAAAATCCTATGTTGAGGCAAGCAAACAACCTCAGTG
>JAIOTZ010002388.1:0-18641 GCA_023374045.1 Limonium bicolor
AGCCCCATTTCGGTGCCATGGAGTTCCACCATTGAAGGAGCTTGAGCTTGTATTTCTACATATTATTACTCTCCTTTGCTTCTAGGTAAGGAATCTTAAATAAAAACTACATTTCCTCCATGTTTTTGTTGTGACCGAGAATACCCATTGAAGGTGCTCTTTATATGGCTTTGTTTTAGCTTCATTCCAACCTTTCATGGACTAGGTGGAGTCCTCTCTTCATAGATATTCAAACTCTCTTCAAAGACCAAGGTAAAACAACTACATTAATGTCTTTGAAACAATGTAAAATTAGGGTTTACAATGAGATGAAGCTTAAAGCTTGAATACTCATTATGATGTTTGTATATTGTTTAGAACTTGACAAGGAATCAAATACCTTACCGGTTTATAAGGAAACAAGAAAGAAGTTGTTTGGAAAAGAGGTAAATATACTAACCTAATGTTGTTTAAATGCCTTAGGAGAAATGAGCTTATAATGCTTGTTAAAACTACCTAAAGAGCAAATGGTGAATGACTTAGTAAAGTGTTCTCAAGAGACTAGTAAAAGGCATATGTGTGTTGAGTGTATTTGCAGGTCAAAGGCAAATATATTGTGGAAATTCAGTGTTTATGATTTATGCATCTTAAGGGCCTAAGTGCCATGCAATTTAAATTATGCACTATATTGTGATGTAGTGCTATATGAGTGAAGTTGTGTATAAGAAAGTGCTTGATGGATTTTTTTTAGTGTTCTTGGTTGTTTGTTGGAGAAAACAATATGTTTTGGTTTAGTAATGTTCTAGGAGAACCTATGTTGAAATTTAGGTAATAAACAAGAAGTTCTAAGAGTTTAAAATGAGTTTGATAAGTTAAGAAGTGTTTAGAATGGTTAAGTGCTTCCTTGTGAAAGAAACATGCATTAAGGAGATTTAAGATGTGAGAAGGACTTAGGCATGATCTTGAGGTTTTAGTATGTACCAAAGTCATTTTGGACTTAGGTAAAGACTTAGGCAAACTTGGGTAAAATAAGGAGAAAGTGTAAACTTGAAAAAGGATTTCGAGAATGACATAAGTTAGTTGTGAGAAATGATGCTTGGGAGATGATGTTAAAATGAGGAGGAAGCATTTTGGGATAGTAGTTATCATAGGTATGAGACACCATTGGGAAAACTAAGGAGGAAATAAGTTAAGTGTTAGGAATTTCGGTATGAAATGAGTAAGTGTTAAAGGTTATAGATGATTAGTTTTATGGATGTTGTATATGGATATAAGTGTACAAATGTTCTTAGGAAACATTGAGAGGCTTAAGGAGAAGTTTGGTAAAGATTTGACAAAGTTTGGGTAAGTTTAGAGGGCGTCCGACCCAAGTTTGGGTCGGACAGCCTCTGTTAGACGTCAGGAAATTGTTCTGGAATGGTCCGACCCAGAAGGTTGGGTCGGACATGGGTCGGACGGTCATGTTGTAAAGGACGGAAAATGTTCTGGAATGGTCCAACCTAGTCGAGTGAGTCGGACGTGGGTCAGACGGGCATGTTTTGTAAGGCGGTAAAGGTTCTGTAATAGTCCGACCCAGTCGAGTGAGTCGGACGTGGGTCGGACATGTATGTTCTGAGGTCGATAAAATTCTCTGGAATGGTCCGACCCAGAAGGTTGGGTCGGACATGGGTCGGACAAGCTAGGTTTTTCAAACCCGAAAATCACTGGAAGTGTCCGACCCAGTTGTGGGTCGGACGGTGGGTCGGACAGACCAAAACTTATAAAAAAAATATAAAAGAATGTGACTTAAGTAGTTAACCCTAAGGGGTATAATGAAGGTAACCTAGGGTAAGTTAGACATTTAAACATGTCAAATAATCATGTTAAACACTTAGTAAATTTGGAGGTTAAGTAAGTTAATTAACCGACGTTCTTGAATCATGTATAGGAGTGACCTACGGTGGAAACAAATCAAGGCAAGGACCAAGGTATGGTTTTCTTGCAGTCTGTTGCCTACCGGTTTACACCGGCTTGTGTGTTGTATGTTTTACTGTGTGTTTATGACGTTATAAGATCTAAACATGTAATGAGTTTACAGTTGTTCATATTATTGTGATGTTATGATGTGACTCATTTCCCTTGTGTGTGTCTAACATGACTTACCACCTATTGTGTATTGGTTGTTAAGTTCCACCATGAACTTCTAACAAGTGTTAACTGGGAAGTGAGGAATCCGGTTGTCCGGTCATGCATGTAAGTTAAGAGTAGATATCTGAATCAGATTCGACTCTTATGTTGTTAAGATTGTTCTCTTAATTTGGCGTTCGATCTCCGCTAGCTTCCTCCAAAGCTTACATATTCTGACTTATGATCGGTTTAGTGGGAACATGTGTTTGTGTGGTGTGTTCGGGTCACTATATCCGAACCATCTGTGACTTAAGTTACTCGTTCTCGTTCGAAACAGAACGGTAATGAGTGTGTGTAACGAGCTTAACATGAGGGTGAATCATTCTCTAGGCTCTTGTGTTATTTGACCCTTGTGGTTTGTTATTGTGGAACGAAGATCCACTGTGTATGTGATGTTATGCTGTGCACTATTGATGCTATGCCACATCCTATGTTATGTTATGTTATGTATAAAAAAAATGAATGTCATGTTATCATGACAATTAGTTGCGTGTATCCCGGTAGCCGATGGGCTGCGCGTTAACAATACCAGCCAAGGGTTGCTGACCCCCTCGGGGGATCCATATTTCTTATACTGCAGGATGAGGATCGAAGAAGCGGAGTGGCTTTAGATCCTAGGATGCAGGTTTACTTTTGATTACTTTTGGATGTTGGCCCGGGATGCGCCTGTGCTCCCGTGGCGGTATATATTGGTTATGAACGGGCTACAGTGATGTTTAACAGTGAAGGATGTATGTAAACACTCGGTATTTTGTTATGTATGTATATGGTTATTAGTTCTATGCTCGGGAGTGTTCATCAGACCGGTACAATTGTATTTATTCAGCCTGGTTAACCACGGTGGTGGTTGATGGCGTGTAGCACCATTCGTTTAGTTACTGTTTAGTTGTTTAAATTCCGCTGCGATTTCAAGTAGTGTTATGTGCGTAGTAGGGGTGTTACAAAAAGTGGTATCAGAGCGAAGTATCGCTCTGATGACTAGAATACCGAGCTTAGGAATATACCGAGTTAGGAAACCTAACTACAGTTACCTAAGTGATCAGTTATGGAAAGGTTAACCACTAACCAAGTGTGGAGATACCTTGTTGTCGGGAAACGTTTCAACCGTTGGAACCGATAAGTGTGTAAGCGTAATGCTAATAATGTTCATGTGAATTCAGATGTCAGGTAGACCGCGAGGTAGGGGCGCGGACGCGGGCGGTACTGGAGGTACGGATGACCAGGGCGAGAATACTACGGCCCAGGTCATGGCCGAAGCCATAGCGGCTGCCGTAGCCCAAATGGTACCACAACTTGTAGCTGCGATTCAGCAGGGGCAAACGCCCGGAGTTCAACCACCACCGCCACCGCCACGAGAGACCAACTGGGTCAAGGCATTGGCAGACTTGAGACCCCCTTCATTTCATGGGGAGACCGGCCCACGTAAGCTGGAGGCGTACATCTCCGAGTTGGAGACCGCCTACGAGACCTTGGCTGTACCTGCAGAGGCTAAGGTCCGTCTTGCCGCTTACTACCTGAAGGGTTCGGCACAGAATTGGTGGAAGCTTGTGAGAGAGGACCGGATGGCGGATCCTCAGTTTGGATGGAGGGAGTACACGGCTCTACTGCGAGCCAAATACTACCCTGTGCACGTTCAAGAGGCCAAGCGCCTGGAGCTGGATAGTCTGAGGCAGGGGGACAAGGTGTCGGTTGATGAGTATTACACTGCATTCACCGGCCTTATCCACCTGTTACCGGACCTGGGATACTCGAACCGGGTGCTGGTAAACTGTTTTTACAACGGTCTCAGCCACCGTCTTCGCTATGGGATGGGGCCAGCTGAGTATACTACCTTGCAGGTAATTTAAATAAAGAGTGATGTGAATATGTGTAGTCTACAAGTGAGTATTAATGTGAGTTTGTGAGTATGTGCGGGGCATGACTGACATCCTAAATTCAGGAGTGCTATCATGCCGCTGCTAAGGTGGAGATCACCGTCCGTCTGAGGGACGAGGAGAATGCGCACAAGCGCAAGGCCACGAGCGAGGGCCAGAGTCCGCAGGGGTACGGGGGAGGAAAGAAGAAGAGAAAACCTTATCCCCAGCCCCAGAAGAGTCAGCACCAGGGTGACAAGGGCCAAGTGTTGGAGTATGAAGGTGTTGCTGAGATAGTCAACCAGATCAAACGAGTCAATCACACTTCTCAAAACAAGACAGAGTCTGTCAACCTTGAAAGATCGAATGAGTCTCTGTCCTTACCGAAAGAGCGAGTGAGTCCATCCATGTGAATTCATCAATCAGTAATGAAATTCAAGGAGCGACGTCCACTAAACCATAACAGTCATCAACTATCATCCTTGGGCCGAAATTCATGCAAAATGTGAGCAAAGTCCAAGCCTTGACTTTCTGGTAATTCGAGGAGTCTGTCGGTCAGTTGCGAAAATTAAGGAGCAAGTACAGCAACTACATTGACTTACAACGGTCATCAACATTCAGACTTGGACCAAAATTCTCTCAACATGGCACTAATCAGAAGACTTGGCTTCAGCTTCCGAAATATGGCTCCAGCTTCCGAAATTCAAGGAAAGAGTCATTGGTTCCTGAAATTTCAGAACTGACAGAGTCAGTCTACTACATCAGACATGAAAGTCATAATTGAACGTTGCCAAGTCGTCCAATGGATTGGTAATTGTCCGAAAATTAAGGGCCAAGGCTTAGCAACGTTCATAAAGAAGTTAGGACCGAATTTTAAGCAACTACAACGTTCAGATGGCAGAAATTTCGGAAGCAGACTCCCTCACCGGCTCCACTATATAAGAGAGTTGTCATTTCGTTTCTCATTGCAGCTTTCCAAAGAGAATCATTCAGAGCATTTGTTTAGAGAAAGCTTTGCCTATTTTAGAGAGAGAGAAGTACTAGATTTGTTTGTGCATATCGATAGAGTCTTTCTAGGTAGGACCTAGTTTTCACTACACTTATCATTGAGCTGATCAGAGATTGTATTGGGTGAGTGAGTGAAAACCACAAAGTAGATCTCATCTACTGAGTGGGCATTATAAGTTGTTTTGTTTTGACCAGGAAATAAAATAACTTATATTGTGTATCCTGCTGAGTTCGACAGAGTCCTCCACCTTTCGAGTGTTAATCCATTTAGCTCCGCTAAGTCTATCTTACTTCACTACCTTGAGCAACTGCTTCCGCGCACTTAGTTCGGCTAAGTGTTTCTACGTCTCAAGTGTTGTCACATACGAAGTTCGATTGAGTGCCTCTACATCACAGAGTGTTTCTTACTTTCAAAGACCGATTGAGTCAAACCAACTCTTAGACTCACACCTTGAGTTGGTTTGAGTCAGCCACCCGATCCTACATGTGGTATCAGAGCCTTGCTTAGGCTGACAGTCAATCAACGAGCTATGGCAGCTGTCGGTTGGGGTGATTCAGACTCTGACGATCCAGACAAAGAGTCCAGCGGCTTGGTATGTCTCATGGCACATGATACGACGGAGTCCATGATCCCCGACAATGAGGTAACTCGTTCCCATCTTGAAACAGACCTTTATCGTATAACTCCTATGGGTTTTATGACTTTAATTGCTAAAATGGCTTCTGAAACTAACTCTCTTAAAGCTGATCTTAACAGAAAAATCTCCGAGTTAAGTGAGGAACTTGAGATCTCAAAAAGTCTTATGTATGCTTTGAGAGATGAAGCTGAGGAACATAAGACTATTTCCTGCTCACTTAGATTGGATTTGTGAGACTCTCGGCGTCGTGTGACTCCCTTAAAAAGGAGCTCAACAAAACCAAGAGTCTTACTGGATCCAACCAAAGGGAACAGGAAGAGTCACCCACTCAGATTGACTCTCTCAAACATGACCTCATTGTTTTCGCTGACAAGTGTTGTTCTTTGCAGAATGAGCTAAATAGTTCAGAATCTCAAGTTATCTCTCTAACCTCTTCTGTTGAGCAACTCTCTCTCGAAAATTGAAAGAAAGGAACATGCACTCTCTCTCAAACCAGTCAATTTCATCAAACAGGTCACTCCATCAGAATTGCCCGAGGGGCCAACTCTAAGATCAAGGAAGTTAGTCAAGATCGAGTGATAATCTTCGAAAGGAAGTTGAAAAACTTTCCCAAGAGATAGTCAATATACGATCTGGAGTTGGATCCACTCAATCGAAGCCCAAGTGGCATAAAGGAAAATTCGATATCCCTAAAAATATGTCCAAATCCAACAACAAACCCAAGCGCCAGCAACAAAAAGAAAATTTTGATTCTTGGTGGAAAGGACAGCAAAAATACGTCAATCTTCCTCCCACTAAGATTTGTGGTTATTGCGGGAGTCTTGGACATCGAGATAGTGCCTGTGAAAAGCTTCACAAGGATGTGTCATTTAATATCAAGCGACTCAATCTTATCCTTGAGGCACGAGAAAAGCTGAAAAAATCTGGTTCAAAAAGGGGACCCAAGTATATTTGGGTTCCCAAAACTACCAAGTGATTTTTTTCAGGGGAAGCGAGCGTGGAGATGGACTATGTGTACTTGGACAGAGGGTGCTCCAGAACTGAAATCCCGACAAATTCAGCTCGCTTTCATCCTACAAAGGAGGTAAGGTCACCTTTGGAAACAACAACCAAGGTGAAATCATGGGAGTGGCACCATAGGTAACCCCTCCAAGTTAAGGTAGATGGAGTCCATCTGGTCACTGGACTTCAACCTAGTCTGTTAAGCATTTTTCAAATTTGTGAAAGATTCAATTTAGTACTTCTCTCATATGTCGTTTGCAAGTTTTTGATGAACGTACAGGATCTCTAGAACCACAGGACGTAAAGAAGGAAATACGTACAAGAAGCGTCTAAATGCCATACATTCTGACGACCAAGTCTGTCTATGTGCTCGCTTTCAAGCAGCACCCAAACAGTCCCATCTCAAGGCGGTCAAGCGAATCTTTCGACACTTAAAAGGAACCAGTCAACTTCATCTATGGTACATTCGCTCCCCTATATTACTTTATCTGGTTTTAGTGATTTTGACTGGATAGATTCTTTCCATGATCGAAAGAGTACATCTAGCAATGCAAAATTCCTTTGTCTATGCTTAGACTCTTGGTCCTCTACAAAGCAAAATTTTGCTGAGATCAAATTGGTTTTTTTTGTGATAATAATATGCATTTAAAATCTCTGGAAACACATTGAAGAACCAAACATATTGAAATACGTTTCCATTTCTCGAAGGACTGTGTTGAGAAAAAGGTAATTCAACTTGACTTTGTTCCAATAGAGGATCAGCTAGCAGATATCTTTGCCAAGCCTCTTCCTACCACCAGATTCGAGGCACTCCGTTCAGCACTCGGAATGACTCAATCAACGGAAGACGGTAATCTCTCTTCTCCCTTGGTTGTAATAATTAGTAGGTGTGTTTGCATACTGTTTGAGTCAATCCGTGTTCTCATATCGATAGACTGTGTCTGTTCTTTGTATCCCTTAGCGATTTTCATTTAAAAAAAAAAGAAGAAGAAGGGAGAGGACAAAGGCAAGGTACTCCGCTAACTTGTTTCTCCTGAACCAAAACGGACCTCGTCCACTCGGTTATTAAGCCTTTAAGGGTGCTTTATCACCTAACTTCCTAAGGATGCGAAACCTGGGAAAGTTGGCCCAAAGCTGTTACATGGGTGGAGAGAAAAGTCTGGGGGATGGAGACAGTCCTGTGTGCTCAAACTTGTTAAATATCTATGCATTGCAAATATAGAGCTATAAATTCTTCAAAAATATAATGCAATGCAACAGGGATCATTACAAGTTATGAGTATGTGGCAATGAAAGGTTTTGTGGAATATGACAATACTTCTTGCCCCTTGTCGTCCCATGAGTATGTTTGCGTTATGGATACAGTCTATTTGTTTTTTTAATGTACGAATTGACTTAGACTCTGTTGCAAACTTTCTTACTGATGACAGCAAAAAGGGGGAAGTAGTGAATGAATCCGTCTCTCACGAACGAGTCACTCTGGCTATGTTCTGGATTGACTCTGTCTCTATGTGACTAGGTCTTAGGTGAAGTTTGGATATTCTGTTTCGTTTTACTCTGTTGGTACTAGATCATGTTGGTTGCAGTTTCTTAAATAGTCATATATTCCCTTTTCCAATCTCTCTTAGTAGGTTGTGGTTTGCCAAATTGTACTCATCGATTCAGGGGGAACTCTAACAAGAGTTACTCAATCTATGCTGTGATTAAGGGGGAACTTGGACAGGGTCGGTTCCCCAAAATACTTTTTTCCCTTGTCTTGTTTTGCAGATTGACTCATTCGGGATTCACAAAAAGAGTTTTGCTATCATCAGCAACAAGGGGGAAACTGTTGGAGTATGAAGTGTTGCTGAGATAGTCAACCAGATCAAACGAGTCAATCACACTTCTCAAAACAAGACAGAGTCTGTCAACCTTGAAAGATCGAATGAATCTTTGTCCTTACCGAAAGAGCGAGAGAGTCCATCCATGTGAATTCATCAATCAGTAATGAAATCAAGGAGGAGCGACGTCCACTAAACCATAACAGTCATCAACTATCATCCTTGGGCCGAAATTCATGCAAAATGTGAGCAAAGTCCAAAGCCTTGACTTTTTGGTAATTCGAGGAGTCTGTCGGTCAGTTGCGAAAATTAAGGAGCAAGTACAGCAACTACATTGACTTACAACGGTCATCAACATTCAGACTTGGACCAAAATTCTCTCAACATGGCACTAATCAGAAGACTTGGCTTCAGCTTCCGAAATATGGCTCCAGCTTCCGAAATTCAAGGAAAGAGTCATTGGTTCCTGAAATTTCGGAACTGACAGAGTCAGTCTACTACATCAGACATGAAAGTCATAATTGAACGTTGCCAAGTCGTCCAATGGATTGGTAATTGTCCGAAAATTAAGGGCCAAGGCTTAGCAACGTTCATAAAGAAGTTAGGACCGAATTTAAGCAACTACAACGTTCAGATGGCAGAAATTTCGGAAGCAGACTCCCTCACCGGCTCCACTATATAAGAGAGTTGTCATTTCGTTTCTCATTGCAGCTTTCCAAAGAGAATCATTCAGAGCATTTGTTTAGAGAAAGCTTTGCCTATTTTAGAGAGAGAGAAGTACTAGATTTGTTTGTGCATATCGATAGAGTCTTTCTAGGTAGGACCTAGTTTTCACTACACTTATCATTGAGCGGATCAGAGATTGTATTGGGTGAGTGAGTGAAAACCACGAAGTAGATCTCATCTACTGAGTGGGCATTATAAGTTGTTTTGTTTTGACCAGGAAATAAAATAACTTATATTGTGTATCCTGCTGAGTTCGACAGAGTCCTCCACCTTTCGAGTGTTAATCCATTTAGCTCCGCTAAGTCTATCTTACTTCACTACCTTGAGCAACTGCTTCCGCGCACTTAGTTCGGCTAAGTGTTTCTACGTCTCAAGTGTTGTCACATACGAAGTTCGATTGAGTGCCTCTACATCACAGAGTGTTTCTTACTTTCAAAGACCGATTGAGTCAAACCAACTCTTAGACTCACACTTGAGTTGGTTTGAGTCAGCCACCCGATCCTACACCAAGCCCAAACCACCACAGCTGAGGAGCCACTGAAGCTCACATATGCTTATGCGGCGAAACCCCTACGCTCTTACCCACCTAAGGGTAATTATTTATCTTGTGTGATAAGTTGAAGTGTATGTTGATAAGTTGTGAGACAAGTATTGATGGTGTATTGTGATAGCAGCTAGCACGGGCTCTGGACCGGAGCGCCACTATTACTGTAAGTGTTGCAATGGAGACCACCCTGGCAAGGACTGCAAGGGAAATGAGGTGCAGTGTCGTTACTGCGAGAAATAGGGTCACCGTGACTACGAGTGTTACCGGAACCCCAACAGCAGAGTCAACAAGCCCAGGGGGCAGTGGAAGGGTAAGGCCACAGCAGCTATTGATGGCCCGAAGATGGCTAACCAGCCACCCACAGATCAGAGGCACACTGATTCCCAGAAGGGGAAGGGGTCGGGACCTAGCAAGGCCGCCCTGAATGTGGTGGACCGGTCAGAGGCGCCAGGGCCCTCTTCTAGACCTGGTACTGCCTAAACTGTTGAATGAAATAAGTGATTGCATACCGCATTTCATGCATGTGTGTATCGTGTGAGTCCAAGTGTATTATCATGTGAGTGAAGAGTTGAAGTATAGTGTGAAAGTCACCTAATTAGATAATTCTAAACTTAGAGGAACTTTAATATATGTTATCCAATCCCACCCACACCAAACCCTGAAGAAACCACCATCAACATCACCGACTTTCCAATGGAGCAATGTCAAGTTATCCAGCCAGGTATGATACTCTTAAATGGATACCTGACACCGGAAGCACAAATCCATGTCATCAGACGATGGCGACGAACTTGGAGCTAAACCAGGAGGTTTCTACACCCGAATACCCGAACGGATCAAGAATGCAATTGAAGATGATGTGCATGGGTAAGGACTGGAACCCTTACACCAAGTCATATCAAGAAGTGCGAGCTGAAGACGGAGCAACAGCACCAAGTATACCTGAGGAGTTCCATGCGTGCGGTCGTTAATCACGCCGTGGGAATTGCTCAACAAGTTGAAACGGATTCAATTCCAGATGTGAAAGCAGATTTGTGTATTGTGAACTTCTACCAGAAAGGTGGATGATTAGGTTTACACCAAGATAAGGACGAGTCACCCGAGTCTCTAAGTAAGGGAGTACCCGTGGTGTCTTGGTCCATTGGTGATACCGCAGGGTGTTTGTGTATGGCGAGCAGAAGCGTGCTGATCTCGCAAGGAAGTTAATGCTAAAGTCAGGAGATGTATTAATCATGGGTGGGCAGTCAAGGATGCTATACCATGGCATCAGGAAGATCAAACTGAATACCGCACCGTCGGCAGTGATCAATGCCACACACATGAAACCTGGACGTTGAATTTGACCTTCAGACAGTTCTAAAGCCTTGTATAATTGTGTATTGTGTTAAGCCAGTATATGTTAAGGAAGTTACGTATGTGTTAAGTTATGTCAACCGTGTAAACCAACAATGTTGTAAAGAGAAGGTGTTAATGAATAAGTGGAGTTATTGAAGTATATCAACCGTGTTGTTACCCAGTACTTATTAGTTTGCCAATGAATTAGGCTGTGCACTCGGAACGGGAGGTACACTGAGTGTCTGCAATGAGGCAGAAGCCGGCAAGAGCGGCACAATCCTCACCGGTACCTTTCCAGTCAATGGCGTGGACGCTTCGATCTTGTTCGACTCCGGAGCCTCACACACATTTATTTCGCTATCTCTTTGCGAAGAGGCTGGGGTTAGACGGTATGATGAGATGCCAGACTTTCTAGTCACTCTCCGTCGAAAGAGCGGATCAGGTGCACCCGCTACCACCGAGATGCTGTTGTAAGAATCAGAGGTGAAGAGTTTCCGATCGACTTGATAGAGTTCGACGGACTTGGATTTGATGTGATTGTCGGGATGAAATGGTTGGAGCGGTACAAGGGTAGAATCCTATGTGCCGAGCATCGACTACTTCTTCGGAGTCCATCTGGGGTTACCATATCATACCGCCAGAGGCCCAGGGAGCCTTCGACACAGATCATCACCGCCATGGCCATGTATCGTGAGTTACGACGAGGGAGTGATGTATACCTCTGCTATGTCCAGGACATAGAGAGAGATCCAGAGTTTAGCCCAGATGTTGCCGGTAGTGTCAGAGTTCCTAATGTATTTCCTAAGGAACTGCCGGGCATGCCGCCAGCACGAGAGGTTGAGTTTGATATTGACTTAGTTCTGGGCACTGGACCCATTGCGAAAGCACCTTATCGTATGGCTCCAGCAGAGATGACAGAGCTCAAGGATGAAATACCCCAAATCTAAATAATATTATTTAATCATTATTTATTGGAATATAATCCAAATATAAATCATTTCATGTAACACCCCACTCTATAAACCCGTAATAATCACTCCCGTAATAATCACTCTCGTAACATAATTAAAGGCGTCTCACAGCGGAAGTTAAACTACATTAATCCTCACTTGGGTGTCACATGCCATTACTCGCCCATGCGCAGTAACGAAGCATATCCAAAATATAACAAATGACAACAACAACTAACCGCAGTGATGAACGATTTATTTACTACATTATCCTATATACAAACCGGTACCTATAACAAGTGAGCACTTAAGAATTCCCAGATTACAAACGTACTAACATGAAATAATCCTAGAAGCGTAATAAAAGTCGAGGTCATCTACCCCACGATCCCACACTCCGGCGTCAATCATCAATCACCTGAAACATAAAATATCGGTGCCCATGGAGGGCTCAACACTTGGCCGAGTATGTTAAACTATGTGTCTAGACCCTTTAGGTCACTTAGGTCAATTAGCCGTCTGAACATGAGGTTGATTACATGCTGGTTCATTTTACAGTTTATATAGACAACGGTAAATGCCATAAATAAGCATCTAGCATTCCATCAATGAATCGTACATACACCACGTACAATACTCAACTAGCAAAACATATACACAGTATACAGTATACAACACACATTATTCGAATGCGTAAATTTTCCACCAGGATAATCGTAGTATTTCCACTAAATTATGTTAGTCACAATTAAGTTTTACTCTCAATACCAATGGGCGTCCATGTTAGGATAACCCGTAAAATAACCTTACTGGACAGTAGTCCTCCGTACACACAAGGTGCTCATTGCCAAGGATCATTCGATCCCGGGTCTTCCACTTGCCTAATAAAGGCGTCCATGAATGGCCGAAGCCGTGTGCCAAAAGCGGCACCCAGATCCAACAGTCTATCTAGGCCCGTCGAAATATAGAGGGAGTCGGTCCGATACGGCGTTATACTCCGGTGATCACCAATGCGCAACCAACTAGTCGAAACTAATTGGATTCCTATACCTGCTACACAGATTTTAGTAGGTAATATATACATATTTATGTACAGAACTAAACAGAAACTTAGGGGAATAAATCAAGAATGTGCCGGGTGTAACTTACCCGGCACCAAGCACGGCAATGATTAAATACAAAGGAAAACCTACTCAATCTATACGGGTAGCAAACCCAAAACCCGGTCAAAAGTAGCAGGGAAGCAAATTAAGACCAAGCAAGTCGAAACCCTAGGGACTGTATAGAAAATTAGTCCTAGCCTTGGTAATTACTAAGTAAAAAGAGGGGGGAAATGATAGATTCTTCTTACCAGTAATAAAAACTAACAAGTCTAAGTGGTATTTACAATGAATCTATTCTTGATTAAGGGAGTAAAACCATCCAAGCATCAATATGAACTCAAAACATAAACAAAGCCTTCGAATTAACCAACAATTGAATGCGCCGGACATCCTGCCGGGCACCAAATGCACGGCACATTCAAAGACATTGAATATGCCGGATAGGAGATCCGGCATTACTCCCGGCACCTTAAAGTGTAAATGCCACTCTCTTGCTCCAGGTCCGGTAACAAGAAACTCATCCCTATTAACAAATCGAGCATATATCATGCCACGAAATGAACAAGGAAATGGGGGAAGATGGATTAATTCTCACTCTTACCACTAACCCTTAAGTATAAGAAGAGAGTAGAAAGACCATTAAGAGAGTCTAACCTATCTTACTGGGTCTTGTCTTCCCAAGTAAGAATTGCATAAAGAGAAAAAGAGATCAACCTATTCTCTTCAATAAGAACCATACTCTTAATAACTTGAAAATTATATTAAAAGATCATATTGTTTTACAAAAAGAGTTTCATCCCAACCAAGAACAGAAGGAACTACTACTCAATCACCCATGAATTGAAGAAGGAAAGCAGGAAATGCAAGGAGAAGGGAGAGGTTGACATGGCCTTCACCCTCTAAATCTTCTTCCAAATCTTTCTTCTTCTCTTGAATGGTTGTGCAGCAGTTCTACAGTCGAAAGTACGTCTATTTTGTGGAGTAAGTGTGTGGAAATATGGTGGAATGAACACCAAAATGTTCAGCCTCTTGCGCCCTTTTATAGACAAAATTTCTTCGGATGCGGATATCATGCCGGGTCTATTTGTCCGGCATCGGGATAATTAAACAAGTGCCATTTCCGTAACGGTCAAAACCGCCCTGGCGCGAAAAGTCACTTATGCCGGACGTATTCCATCCGGCATCAACACCCGGCCTCAACTATTTGGATAACGGCAAATAACCGACATCTTTTGGTAGACAGGCGCGTCTTTTACTTATGCCGGATAGAACATACCCGGCACCATGTCCGGCGACGTCCCAGTTCTGCTGCGTACTTGTGCCGTGTATGAGGGATCCGGCTTCATATCCGGCAAGGCTTGATTTTGGATGAAACTTGCTCTTGCATAAAAAAACCCAAGAGCATTAGTCTGAACATATAAAATGACTTCTTATATAAATTAATGCAAATACTAACTATTCTAACCTTATTTTAACTAATAATACTATAAATCTAGCTTATAAAATACGATAAGTCTACGGCTTATCAAGGCCCTACACTTGCCTTTTGCTAGTCCTCGAGCAAAATTAAATCAGAAAAGAGTAACTACTTGTGCACAAAACAAACAAACTCTAGAATGACAATGAGATATTTCTTTCCTAACTACTTGACTCTTATCTAAGCATCACTTAGCCTTTCTCATTCTATCAATAATATACAAGTGGGTAAAAAAGTAAAACATTCAATCTCAAAAATGGAACAACGACTCATGGGCTATTTTGCATAGGGGATTTTTGTATCTCTCCTTCTTCCGGTTTCCAACATTCAGCTCTATTTTTCAAGAGTTTCTGAATGTGGCCAAGACTCTCATCAATGGTTTTTTTTTTTTTTTCAGCCCTATTTTTCAAGGGTTTCTGAATCTAACCATGATTGTTTTTTCATTTAAAGAACGGGGAATTTAGGAGAAAAACAAAAGGAAAAACTCTCATTTTTTCTTTTATTTTGAGGCACTTCTACAACCTCATAATGCTTCATATATTTTTTTTTTTTGGAAGAGGTTTTCTTCTCTTTTTTTCTTTTTCGAAGCTTCTTTTCCTTCTTTTTCATCACCCTTTTCTAAGATATTCACCCATAAGAATTGAACTATTTTGAAAAGGAAAGAAAGATATATTACCCAAAAGTAGATCAAGGACAAAAGTAGAAGTAAGATCATATACTCATGTTAACATAAGGAATCACGAAGTGAGAAAATAATCTAAAGGTCATTAGAAAGCTTACCTCTCGAGAGAACAAGTATTTAGCCTTCCCTAATGTCAATTTAGTCAAAGACATACAAAAAGCTGAGTAGAAGGTTAATAAACTTAAAACTTATTATATTGTATAACTAGACATGCTATAAACGTGTTTTTTTTTTTTTTTTTTTTTTTTAATAATAATTTTTTAAGGGGGAGTCCCCCTGCCCTACACTAGGCAGGAACACTGTCCCCAGTGTTTGAGAATAAATAAAAGAAATAATGAAAAAATAAATTTTAATAGGAAAGAACGAACACAACTTCCCTGGAAGGTGTACGTGGGGATGTGAAAGGCCCTACACTTGGCCTTTGGCGATAGATCAACTTTCTTCGAGGTGGATCATGGAGAATAAGTTCCACGGAGTTGGAAGTCTTATATCAGGGCTTAGATATTCTTCAAGCGGGAACCGTTGACTTTGAATTTTGTACCCGTAGAATTTTCAGTCGAAAGCACCATATTCAGTCATGGAAGTGATAGTGAAGGTCCAGCCCAGTGAGATTTCAACTTTCCCGGAAAAAGTCGAAGGCGAGAATTGTATAGGAGGACTTGATCACCCACATGAAAATCGCGTGGAAGAATAGCTTGGTCATGAATTCTTAGTACGCTCTTTATATAGCTTGGCATTCTCGTAAGCGTTGTGGCGTAGTTCTTCAAGCTCAGATAACTGGAAGTTTCTTTTGACTCCTGCTTTCTCCATGTCAAAGTTGAGTGCTTTGAGGGCCCAGTAGGCCTTATGCTCAAGTTCTACTGGCAAATGACAAGCTTTTCCATACACAAGGCGGAATGGTGTGGTCCCGATAGGAGTTTTGAAGGCAGTTCGATATGCCCATAAAGCATCATCAGTTTGGGGGACCAATCCTTGCGAGATGAACGGACCGTTTTTGTAAGATCCATTTCAATTCACGGTTGGAGACTTCGGTCTGTCCATTAGCCTGTGGATGGTAGGGAAGCGTATCTTATGATGAACTCCATACTTCGTTAAGAGGTTATCAAACTGACGGTTGCAAAAGTGAGAACCACCGTCAGAAATGATAGCCCGCGGGACGCCAAATCTGGTGAAAATGTTTTTCTTTAAAAATTTCAGAACCGTCTTGGCATCGGCAGAAGAGCATGGAATGGCTTCAACCCATTTGGAAACATAGTCGACGGCGACTAAGATGTATGATGGCCTTGGATGAGGGGAAGGGACCCATGAAGTCGATGCCCCAAACATCAAATAATTCGACCTCCAGGATATTTGTTAGCGGCATTTCATGACGCCTGGAGATGTTTCCCATTCTTTGACAACTATCACATTGAGAAACAAACTGATGGGAATCTTTATGTAAGGTTGGCCAATAGAGCCCTGATTCCAATACCTTGGCTGCTGTTCTGTAGCCCCATGATGTCCGCCGGCCTCCTTAGAGTGACAAAACTGCAGAACGAATGACCTCTGTTTCAGGAATGCATCTCCGGATGATCCCATCAGCACAAACTTTGAATAAGTATGGATCATCCCAGAAGAAATGCTTTACTTGAGACAAAATCTCTTCTTTTGCTGAGAAGAGAGACCATGAGGTAGGATTCCGGAGGCTAAGTAATTGGCCATGTCTGCAAACCATGGCTCCTGTAAGGCTTCACACAATGCAACAAGTTCTGTAAAATTATGTGCATTATCATCTTTCGATGCAGATTCCATCCATGAAAGCTGCTGAACACTGAACACCGTCTCGTCTGGGAAATATTCTTGATGGGGATCCCATCGTATGGTCGTTCAATGCGGGAGAGGTGATCAGCAACACCATTGAGACAACCCTTCTTGTCAACAACCAAAACATCAAATTCTTGGAGTAGAAGGATCCAGCGCAATAATCTTGGTTTGGCTTCTGCTTTGGTAAAGAGGTACTTCAGGGCAGAATGATCCGTATGCACAATGACTTCACTCCCCCATAAGTAAGAGCGAAATTTGTCTAGGGCGAAGACAACTGCAAGAAGCTCCTTTTCTGTAGTTGTGTAATTTTTTTGTGCATCAACAAGGGTCTTGCTTGCATACGTGATTATTCGCAATACCTTATCCTTTTTCTGACATAATGCAGCCCCCACAGCGTAGTCGCTTGCATCGCACATGATCTCGAAGGGAAGAGACCAATCGGGGGACGACTACAGGGGCTGAAATTAACTTCTCCTTGATGACTTCAAATGACTCCAAGCATTCCGCAGTGAATTCAAACTTTGTATCCTTCCCTAGTAAGTCACTTAAGGGCTTGGCAATCTTGGAGAAGTCCGAAATGAACCGACGATAGAACCCGGCGTGGCCTAAGAATGCTCGAACCTCTTTGACGGTGGTAGGAGGTGGGAGTTTCTCGATGATTTCGACCTTGGCCCGGTCTACTTCAATACCAGCTTTTGACACCTTGTGTCCCAACACTATGCCCTCCTTCACCATGAAGTGGCATTTTTCCCAATTCAAGACTAAATTCGTATCTTCACACCTGTCTAAAATCAAATCTAGCTGCTGCAAGCAATCGTCAAAAGTGGAACCATATACGCTAAAATCATCCATGAACACTTCTATACTTTTTTCTATGAAATCAGAAAATATTGCTTGCATACAACGTTGGAAAGTGGCAGGAGCATTGCAAAGTCCAAATGGCATACGATTATAAGCAAAGGTACCATAA
The DNA here is from genome assembly GCA_023374045.1 of Limonium bicolor. Classification (NCBI taxonomy): domain Eukaryota; kingdom Viridiplantae; phylum Streptophyta; class Magnoliopsida; order Caryophyllales; family Plumbaginaceae; genus Limonium; species Limonium bicolor. The sequence goes on from JAIOTZ010002388.1 coordinate 18,060, forward strand.
GGATAAGGTGGTCTTTTCCTGATCCTCTGGCGCAATTGGAATTTGGAAATAGCCTGAGTATCCATCTAGGAAACAATAAAATTCTTGACCTGCCAATCGTTCTAACATTTGATCTATAAATGGTAAGGAAAATAATCCTTCCTAGTGGCTGCATTTAATCTTCTATAATCTATGCACATTCTCCAACCAGTAGTTTGTCTCTGAGGGATTAATTCTCCTTTTTCATTAGGGACGGCCACTATACCTCCCTTTTTGGGAACCACTTGGACAGGACTCACCCAAGGGCTATCGGAAATTGGATAGATTATACCTGCATCTAACAATTTCAAAATCTCCTTTTTCACAACTTCTTTCAAGTTTGGGTTTAATCGCCTCTGATTTTGCCTAATCGATTTGTGATGCTCCTCCATAAATATACGATGAGTGCAAAAACTAGGATCAATGCCCTTTAAATCAGCTAGACACCAACCTATTGCTCTCTTATGATCTCCTAAGACTCCTAACAATTTAGTTTCTTGTTCAGCAGTTAGAAGTGAGGAGATGATAACAGGAAGAGCATTGTTACCTGCAGGAAGGCGTATT